>CM069863.1:17448191-17560691 GCA_036172795.1 Pelodytes ibericus | reverse complement strand
AGTTGAATAGAAAGAATTGTAATTTAAATACATTACTTCGAAAATTGCTTAAAATACTAACAAAGACTGATGTCTCTTTGGTGAATTATTGACTGTTGGTAAAGAGATCAATATTTCTGTGTAGTCTGTTGAATGGGTTAACCAGCCACCCATTTTGAAGTCAAATACATCCTTAGGGCCATCATTTTTAAAATACAGAAAGGTTTATTAAAGACCGTGGATATAGGGTATAGCATTTCTGTATTATCTCTCAAATGTGTCAATTAAAATATGAAAATGAATAATTAAAAGTTATTGAAAAAAATACTTAATAGACATTCTATACTAAAAGAAAACGGATTTCTTGTAACCTATCATACATCGTATAAATAGCCAACACTAATGAAGCAGGAAGGTGAAACAGGTGGTGTACAGATAAGCTAAATTTGCAAACTTGACCTAAATGTGGAGCTTGCAGTTTGTTCTGTGTGCTCCAATATGCGAAAGCTATGCATATTTGAACACTGAACAATAAAGTATTCTGCATTGAGGAAAATATTAAAGGCACTGTCTGTTGGCCATAATGCATCTTTAATGTTAATGCATATTGATGTACTTTGAAAGTACTTTAAAATAAATGATAGATGAAATTGGGAAATTACAGCAGTTTGCAAGAAACTAGGACTGTCCACACTACATGAGTAAAAGCCAATTTCCTTTTTTTTTTTTTTGCTGCAGGAACCAATGTGAATAATGCCATTCAAACGAATGGAATTTCCTGTCTCTAGTGATGTCATTAGACAATGTGTGGCACTGTTCTCAAACAGGAAAACCCTAATACTGCACTAATCATGACCAGGATATTACCAAATGGAACACATTACATCATATCCTGAACTGAATTGAACTGATCCTGAATCCCAGAATGATTGAGTGATTTTCATTAAACAGGTATATATTCCTATAAGCTGTGACAATTTAGTAACTTTCTCATTCAGACACAAGGAAAACGAACTGGGAATAACAGATTATATGGTTCAGCGAGAGCGGCGCTTGCTTGAATACATGAGAACATTAACTTTCCGATTGCATTGGTTAAGAATAACATCCTCTGTAACTGCTGTGTAAATTGCACCGCATCAGCCCAGAAATATTAAACAGATGCATTGTTAACATAAAGCGATCATGACCAAGGGAGAAAAAATATCAGAAAAATGACACTTTTTGTCTGATTCAGTGATGCGTTGTAAGGCAACATCCGACTAATCAAAAAATGGCAAACTCAAATAATACTATTTCAGTGTTTGCATTATTTCTGTATTATTCATCTAATCCATATAGTTAACCTGAAATATCAAAACACAACAAAAACAAAATGGATAACATTTATCACAATGGAAATGTGATCATCGACTCGTCTTAAGTTTCTCAATTACTTACTCAACAATGTAATACATGGTAAGTCTCTGGGGGCTATTCACTAAAAGGAGAGTTGAGGTGAGAAGCAGGTGAGTAATTGAGTCCATTATTCCATAACCCAAGTGTAGGGTCAACTAACATCACAGTGAAATGGTATGAGAGTTTAAAAAATAATAATTGATGTAGTATGGAATGCAGAACAAAGCTTGGTTTGATAATAATAATGTAGTACGGAATGTAGAACAAAGCTTGGTTTGATAATAATAATGTAGTAGGGAATGTAGAACAAAGCTTGGTTTGATAATAATAATGTAGTACGGAATGTAGAACAAAGCTTGGTTTGATAATAATAATGTAGTACGGAATGTAGAACAAAGCTTGGTTTGATAATAATAATGTAGTACGGAATGTAGAACAAAGCTTGGTTTGATAATAATAATGTAGTATGGAATGCAGAACAAAGCTTGGTTTGATAATAATAATGTAGTACGGAATGTAGAACAAAGCTTGGTTTGATAATAATAATGTAGTACGGAATGTAGAACAAAGCTTGGTTTGATAATAATAATGTAGTACGGAATGTAGAACAAAGCTTGGTTTGATAATAATAATGTAGTACGGAATGTAGAACAAAGCTTGGTTTGATAATAATAATGTAGTACGGAATGCAGAACAAAGCTTGGTTTGATAATAATAATGTAGTACGGAATGTAGAACAAAGCTTGGTTTGATAATAATAATGTAGTACGGAATGCAGAACAAAGCTTGGTTTGATAATAATAATGTAGTACGGAATGTAGAACAAAGCTTGGTTTGATAATAATAATGTAGTACGGAATGTAGAACAAAGCTTGGTTTGATAATAATAATGTAGTACGGAATGTAGAACAAAGCTTGGTTTGATAATAATAATGTAGTACGGAATGTAGAACAAAGCTTGGTTTGATAATAATAATGTAGTACGGAATGTAGAACAAAGCTTGGTTTGATAATAATAATGTAGTACGGAATGCAGAACAAAGCTTGGTTTGATAATAATAATGTAGTACGGAATGTAGAACAAAGCTTGGTTTGATAATAATAATGTAGTACGGAATGCAGAACAAAGCTTGGTTTGATAATAATAATGTAGTACGGAATGTAGAACAAAGCTTGGTTTGATAATAATAATGTAGTACGGAATGCAGAACAAAGCTTGGTTTGATAATAATAATGTAGTACGGAATGTAGAACAAAGCTTGGTTTGATAATAATAATGTAGTACGGAATGCAGAACAAAGCTTGGTTTGATAATAATAATGTAGTACGGAATGTAGAACAAAGCTTGGTTTGATAATAATAATGTAGTACGGAATGCAGAACAAAGCTTGGTTTGATAATAATAATGTAGTACGGAATGTAGAACAAAGCTTGGTTTGATAATAATAATGTAGTACGGAATGCAGAACAAAGCTTGGTTTGATAATAATAATGTAGTACGGAATGTAGAACAAAGCTTGGTTTGATAATAATAATGTAGTACGGAATGCAGAACAAAGCTTGGTTTGATAATAATAATGTAGTACGGAATGTAGAACAAAGCTTGGTTTGATAATAATAATGTAGTACGGAATGTAGAACAAAGCTTGGTTTGATAATAATAATGTAGTACAGAATGTAGAACAAAGCTTGGTTTGATAATAATAATGTAGTACGGAATGTAGAACAAAGCTTGGTTTAAGGCTTACGGCAGAAGTTAATGGATTTTTTTTTGACTCACAGATGAATGTGAACATGAGCTTGTTTACTGACTTACTTATATCAATTCCATTTTACAATGGGAAGAGAAGAGACAGAAACACTATCATTTGTCTTTCATTTACCCTTTTGTAAACCGAAATGGAAAATAATGCAGATGACATATCACCCTAAATCTGTTTGTCATTGATTTGTACTGAATAAGTTTATGTCTCTGTTTCTCAGTGTTTCGTTTTATTTTTTTCCTGAGCTCTAGGGGCCTTCGTATCCCAGGATCCTGCTTTATCTAATATTCACAGTAGATCATTTCATTTGAATTCCTGCATTAGTCTAAATTGGTGATGGCTAACCTTGGCGCTGCTTTCTTTGAGAGCTGCTTATACCATGATCCTTGGCCAGCTTTAAGGGAGACTGAAAGACATGGGATATGTGGTTGCCAGATGAGCTGCAGTACCAAGGTTAGACATCATTGGTGTAAATGGTCCCCCTAGTAGATTATTAACTAAACTTGAGCTGCATGACCCAGGGTGATATACTGAAACTCGGGGAGACTTTGAAGTCAATCCTGTTCAGCAAATTGTTAAACCAAGCTATGTCCCCATTGACTACAAATTTGGACTGATCTATGTCAACGTTGACTACTAAGTTGAACTGACCTATGATAACGTTGACTGCTAAGTTGGACTGAGCTATGTCAACGTTGACTACTTAGTTGGACTGACCTATGTCACTGCTGACTACTAAGTTGAACTGAGCTATGTCAACGTTGACTACTAAGTTGGACTGAGCTATGTCAATGATGACTACTAAGTTGAATTGAGCTATGTCAACGTTGAGTGCTTAGTTGGACTGACCTATGTCACCGCTGACTGCTAAGTTGGACTGAGCTATGTCAACGTTGACTACTAAGTTGGACTGAGCTATGTCAACGATGACTGCTTAGTTGGACTGACCTATGTCACCACTGACTACTAATTGGACTGAGCTATGTCAACGTTGACTACTAAGTTGGACTGAGTTATGTCAACGATGACTACTAAGTTGAATTGAGCTTTGTCAACATTGACTACTAAGTTGGACTGAGCTATGTCAACGTTGACTACTAAGTTGGACTTAGCTTTGTCCATGTTAACTAGAAGGTTGAACCGAGCTATGTCAGTGTTGACCACAAACTTGGACCGAGCTTCTTCCCATTTAGCTAGAAAGTTGAACTGAGCTATGTCTCCGCTAATGACAAAGTTGGATGAAGCTATGACCCCATTGATTAGAAAGTTTGACCGAATGATGCCCCTATTAACAATAAAGTTGGATTTAGACCTGACAGATGCCAATTGTTGACTTTCCTCTTTGTTGCTTCAAATCCTTTATTCTGATCAGAGAAAATGTCAACAATTCATTAGCGTTATTTATTTACAGTACCCAACGATTACAAAATGGCTCAATATATTGATAGATGGATATATCCATAATTCTTCATCAAGTGCTGGCTAACAGGATCTGTCTCCTACGTTTTAGCATGTAAATTATAACACCTATAAGTAGGAAATCGCATTCTGATTCATTCCACCATGTTCAACATGGCTTCTGCCTCACTCCTACATTTCTTTCCCTCTGAAGGACTACAGAGTGTGGACCTGAAGTTTATATGGGTCAATTCCTTCACCATCCTGTCTGCCTGTCTGGGGTGAGAACTTAATTTTCCCAAAAAATCAAATGCTTGTGTTTATATCCTTAAAGCCAAAAAATAAGTTATGAGTAATTAAAAGATTGTGTCAAGTGTAAGCATTTAAGCATCAGTGGACATGTTGTTTAGAATCTTGATTCAGATGAAGGAAGATCTGACCCACCTGACCCAAGATGTCCTCCCCCTGATACAATACAAGCAGCGAGGGCTCAATAAGGCACTTTATTTGTATTCTTTCGTTAAAGCATTTCTATTTAAAATACCTACATTTGATGCAAACTTTCATTTAAACAGAACTTTTTTTTTTCTTTTTCTTTCCTAACCAGGGAATCTCATTGTTAGAAATTAAATTATTTTTTTATGGATACTTTGGCAGGAAGGAAAATATTTGACCTGTTTAAATAACCGCGAGGCTCTCACCTTTCACAGAACATGGAGAAAGACGGTGATGGAATTAAAATAAAGTACACAGCATATATTGATGCCTAACGCAGGTTTCAGGAGCTGTGCAGAAGCTCACGGCATTATTAAAATAAATATTCTCAGAGCATGAATGTGAAGCAATGTAAGTAGAATACTCATTTCTATATCATTTTTTGTGTGCTGTTCATGTCTCATAGAAAAAGATGGATGGACTTCATTTTTATTTTAATGTCTTACACTACAGTCCAGCAGTTTCTATGCTATGAAAAATAAATGATTAAGATTGCCCAGCTGTTCCAGATTCAGAATGCTCAACTGTTCCAGACTCAGAATGCTCAACGGTTCCAGACTCAGAATGCTCACCTGTTCCAGAATCAGAATTCTGAGCTGTTCCAGACTCAGAATGCTCATCTGTTCCAGACTAAGAATGCTCAACTATTCCAGACTCAGAATGCTCAACGGTTCTAGACTCAGAATGCTTCACTGTTCCAGAATCAGAATTCTGAACTGTTCCAGAATCAGAATTCTGAACTGTTCCAGACTCAGAATGCTCATCTGTTCCAGGCTCAGAATGCTCAACTGTTCCAGGCTCAGAATGCTCAACTGTTCCAGGCTCAGAATGCTCAACTGTTCCAGACTTAGAATGCTCAACTGTTCCAGACTAAGAATGCTAAACGGTTCCAGGCTCAGAATGCTCAACTGTTCCAGACTCAGAATGATCAACTGTTCCAGACTCAGTGTAAGTTGCATATCATATTATCAATTCACAGGATGATATCATAAACAAGAGATATATTTGAAAAAACTTTTTTTCTTAATTCGAAGATGATTTTTGATCTTTTTTAAATGCTCTATATTCATAGTACAAGCAAAATTTAGTTGACAGATTTCGATATTTAAAATACTTTGATGTTTTTTGAAATCGTATTAAATAGTTACGTTTTCACTTATTCCTAGTAGTGGTTGACCACAGACATCTGTTTTCTTCCTGCTAGCCTACCATGATTCACCCCACGTGTGCCAAGTAAGGAAGGGATTTTCTTTTTGAACCAAACCGACTGGAAGAAAAACAACTCAGTTCCGTATTTAATAATATGTTTTAAAAAAAAAAAGCAACTTAAAGACCATGGGTGCTCATGGTTTAATTCTAGAAAACGAAGGAATTTGGAGACTATATTCACTTTTCTGGTGTTTGCTTAAAATATCAAACAGTGGCGTAATATTATTCTAAGACACTCCTTCACAGGTTTATCCTGGCTCCTGTACTCTGGTAGATGCCACAAATAATTATCAGTGGTCCAACGATAGAGCCACCCACGAATGCATTCGCATGTGTGTGTCTGACCACTTCTGGTCAGCCAACCGCCTGAGTCAAAAGAGTTAAAGATCAAACAATACAGTGCAATACCTGTGTTACTTAGATGGTGTGCCATTAACTCCCTCCATCGATACCTCAATGATATCATCCTCGCTACAACCCATTTAGAAAACCCCATGCTTATTTTTTAATCTCAATCCCAGCGTGGCTGCCTTGCTTCTCTCATCTGTAATCAGCAGGGCTACAAGAGTTGCAATGAATGAATTTGTAACTGATCTTCCGTGCGGAATACGAACACATAATCACACCTGGGGCATGTGTTAATCCTTTTTCGACTCACCTAATTCTAGATGGTAGTTTGCTTTTTTATTATATTGGCCATCATTAAACTGGGCTTTGCTTAGACACAGGTGAAAGCTGTCAGCTTGCAAATTTATAGAAAGCCAGTAATGATAATGTTCCTAATAGAACCTGTTGGAGAGAAATGGAGTCTTCAACACGAAGAAGTATTATTGATTACAGCGCTCACTAACTCAAGAGCAACTTCATGTGCTCCTCCTCCAATAGCTGACATTTCGGTCAAACCTGAGAGCATGCTCTAAAGTGTGGGGGTGGGGAAAGCCCTACAAACTAGGTATTGGTATGTAGACACAAATCAAAACCATTCCTGTTTAAGGACAGTTTTTCTTTTTTTTTTCATTTTGTCTTCTTTTTTTTTAATACCTGGAAGACATCAAAAACATCTTTCATTTAATATACACTCATTTGCTTACTGTCTCTTTTAAGGGGAGGAGCAAAGATACGATGTTTCTAGCGAAAGGGTGGGTGTGGCAGAAAGAGGAAAGTGAAGGTGGTGGGAATCCTACTGGACATGTGTAGGATACTTTGATTGGACTGGTAGTTAAGAACATTAGTGAGAAAACAAACTAAAAATTCCGGGAAGGCAGCACATGTCCTCAGTAAGGAAGAATAAAAAAATTAAAGATTAACAATAATAGGGCCATTAATCCCATGCATCTATGAGTTGTAAGCCGAGATAGGCAAACATGTCCACACAAGGTGACACGTGTCGAAGCAAGGACTGTGTCCGTGGCAAGGCCTGTTTGTAACTGTGTCAATGGCAAGGCCTGGGAAGGTCAGTACAATCATGAACGCTATGCATGAGCCTCTGGTTCTGGCACTGTAAACTGTATATCTCCATGAGCACCATAGAGTGTCTAAATAAAAACCAATAAAAGTAATTTGTTAGAATTCTTACAAGAGTTACTTGACTATCGATGGTGAAGGACCACCCTGATGTTATATGGTTGTCCACAGAGGAAGAGTGAGCGAGCAGGGTGTGTACAAAGTAATAGAACCCCTTTGTGTGAGATCAAGTCCATAGAACCTCCATTGGTTAGTTTTACACCAAGATGTATTTACTCAATTCTAAAGAGTGTGGGGGGCGGTTAATGGAACCCAGGTTTACAGAATCACTCAATACAATGCCACACCAAGAAAGACATGTCTAATTGACACGTTCTCAGAATTCTACAGTCACGACACTGATAATACCACAGTCACAGATGAAACGGCAACAGAGAACATTATACCAGAAAGGGTGTGATTGTCAAAATGTTTCTTAACAAGGTAAAAAATAGATGGCAGATCATAAAAAAATTTTTTTTTCATAAAATGTAAATAAAAAATTAAAATATATATATATATACAAATATGTTAATTTTCACTATGACTGTAACTGGAACCAGCTTTCCAGGTGAAATAAATAAAAGGTTTCTATATTTGGGTGCTAATCGATCTTGGCTGCTAATTGAGATTGTTGGCTGCATGATGGGTCAAAATTCCATTAAATAGAAAAGAGGATGAAAGAGAGCATCCTATGTGGGTCTAGGGTTCCGCACAGGAGTCTTTGACATGCTTTGACAGAGCCCTCTTCCTTCCCCCAAACCTCCTTCTTCTCTGGCCCAACTACATGGGAGCAGTAGTGGCACCTGCATCTAAGCTTAATAGGTAGTAATACACAACCCCTTTTCCCTTGAAGTTCAAGCAGGTCTTATTGATCACTGTTTGGAGCTAAAAACCATATATCAAGTTACTGTCCCTGACAATAAAAGATAAAGCCGTGCTCCTAGAAATAATATACCGTCCGCAAAGCTAAATAAAATATTGCATCTATGGGAAAGCATTCCAGACAACCTCTGCCGCCTTCTCTAGAGGTTTAATCAGGTTGTTTTTTTTTAATTACATAAGCTGCTGTGCTATCGAGTCCATTAATTATTAATTTTTTTGTTTTATTTTATTTTTACATGTTGCTTCAATCCCATATTTAAACTCATTTTCAGCTGAAGGGAAACTTGGTATAAACTAACCTTCCTTGACTGAAATTATATATATATATATATTTTATTTTATTTTTTTGGTCTTTTAATCAGCTATTCTAAATAGGTTCAGGGGAGCTTTATATGCAGCATAGGACATTTAACAAGTAACTGCTTGACCTAAGAAAGCTCACGCATGAAGTATCTTATAAGGCTGATCCTATCCATGACCAGGGCCGGCCTTAGGGGTGTGCGGCCTGTGCGAGCGCACAGGGTGCAACACCCCAGGGGGCGCCCTCCCGCCCAAAGGAAAAAAAAAACCGGTAGAGGCACTGGGTGGGGAGATCTAAAGATCCCCCCTCACCAGCCCTGTGCTCGGCATGCTCTGCTAGATCCCGGGAGGGGGCGGAGCTAACCGGCTGAGCGGTGTAGCTCCGCCCCCACCATGTGAAGCAGAGCAGCGTCTGCTTCACGGGTAGCCACTGGCACCATGAGAAAGTGCTGCTCGGCTCCCCATGCCTGCATTAAGCATGGGGAGCCCGAGCAGCACCTTCTCTTGCTGACCTGCTTCACAGGGTGGGGGCAGAGCTACACCGCTCAGCCAGTTAGCTCCGCCCCCTCCCTGTATCCACCTTTGAAGGCAAAGGAAGGGGAGGGGTGGGAGAGAGAGACAGGGGCAGGGGGGAGAGAGAGACAGGGCAGGGGGGAGAGACAGAACAGGGGGAGGGGGAGAGACAGAACAGCTGGAGGGGGGAGAGACAGAACAGAGGAAGGGCAGGAGAGAGACAGAACAGAGGAAGGGGAGGAGAGAGACAGAATAGAGTTAGAGAGAGACAGACAGGGCAATGAAGAGGAAAGGGACAAACATGCGAAGGCAGAGAGATACATACATGGGGGGGCGCCATGGGGGAATCCCGCACAGGGCGCCGGAACACTTAAGGCCGGCCCTGTCCATGACTGCAGTTCAGGTCCAAATAACTGGCATCAGAGAAGTAGCAAAGGTGAGGCGACTCGGTCACTAGCATCAGGCGCACACAATTGAGGGCGTGCAACTATGACTCTTCTACCCTTCCGTCTCCTAATCAGCCATAGCGCCACATACCATCCCTGTATGCGACAAGAGGCAAAGCCTGTAGCACCTTCCACACCACAGATCACTAGGGAAGAGACTACAGAGAACAACAGCGAGAAAATTAGTCTCCTGACCAGCTGAGCACCCTTGGGAAGGGATGTATCTTATTTCATTTTTCTGCAAAATAACTGCTATGAAATCTATATCGAATTAGGCAAATTTTACATTCTGTCCTTGGGCACCAGAAAAATGATAAAACAGATGGAACAGTGAGCCCTAAAATCAGTTCAAATACCCTACATGGAGCATCATGAATTAGGGATGTTGAATACAAGACCTTGGTATATAACAAGGCACCATCAATTTATGCACATTAAATATCTATTTGTCTATCTCGCTCTGCTAAAAAACAAATGCAAGATCTGAGGGCTTATCATGGGCTGTTGTCAGATGCAAAAAATGTCAATGAGTCAGTGGGAAGGGTTGGCCGACTCACTCACTCATTCAGTGTTATCAAAGTAATCTAACAGATTCACTTTTTTTTTTTTTTACAGCATTTAGTCAGACCGGATCTCAATGGATTTTTTTTAGCAGTCTGATGAATGTTTAAATATAGTTCAAAATCATGAAGGTTGCCCCTCTCCTTACGCAGATAGTGTTGCTTGCGAGGGTCAAAAAAGTACCAATATTATATCTTATTATTCTGATTAGCCCATATAACTATTTTTATTTAGTAAAAATGGGTTTATTGTTATTTATTCATTGTATACTACAGGTAACGCTTACTTTCATTTCTACTCCTCTGTCAGTTCCTGAACTCCAAAAGTCCAGGTTTAAACTTATATTTTGGATTGTTCCCCTATTCTTACAAAACTTAAAGAATCATATCACTTTCTTTTAGGTATTGAATGCTTCTTCATAGGGTTGGAGAAAAAAAAAAATCAATAAACAGTTTTAAAAATCGAACAAGAAGTGTCCCAACAGATTTCTGAAGTTATGAAGTCAGAAAAAGAACCCACCTATCTTAAAAGTCGGGGCTTGACTTGAGAGAATCCATTTTTTATTTTGTCATAAAACTTAAAAATTTTAATTGGTCCCAATTTGTGTTCTAAAATCACAGTTTTATTATATTGATTTTTACGATCAAAGTTTTTCTATCCTGACTATTAAAAGTTTTACCAGACAGCATCCAGACTGCAGTACATGTGCCATAGCCTCTCTGAGCCATTAGTCATTCAGCAATGGGAAGTAGAAGTAATAGATGCCATAGTCTATTTGAGAACCAGCCCATGCATCCGAATGAGTCGAAACGCGTAAGGGGTGTTTCTGACGTTATTGTTTGCCTTCCTGAGGTTTTATTTTCGATTAAATAAACGTCAGGTTTTTATTTGGATCCTGCATCTATATCTATACTTGTCTACATACTGGGCAGCCGTGTATTTCAATTCGTTTATTACTAGTTAATGATCAGGTTGGGGACTCGGAAACCTGTAGATATTTCCTCCATCATTTTTTTTCTATCATCATGCATCCAATTTAAGCTCCCCACCCCCTCCCCAAGATATACAAGTTTAAAAGTAGATGTAACAGAAAAAAAATGAATTGGGAAATAATGTGTGAAAGACATAAAATAAGTTGCATGTTAGATACAGTGACTACTCACCATATTTTGAATCCATGCTAAACCAGTCTTTTGTAGATAAGGCATACATGTGGTGTATGTAAGCTGCCCTTTTGTTATTTGTAAGAGAATAGGCCGAGATTTAAACAATCATTGAATAGTGTAGAAATGTTTGAGGATCTGTAAGGAAGGAAAGGTAGACCCAAAACATGCTAACCATAGTTAAAAAATGTTTGAATCTTTTACAGAGATATTTGGGCGAAGGCAACCATCAAGCAGGGACAGGACAGAATTTGAAGGAACAGGGCTCCAAAAACTGGAACAGTCCTGTCAAATCCAGGACTGTTAGCATATATGCAACATACGTACGTCATCCTGCAAGGAGAACACAGAGAATGCTCCTTAACCTGCTTTTACGTTTCTTTCAGAAAGTTCCAAAGTACTTAATATTTGTGCCAAAGTTGATTCTTCTGCCAATGCTCATCATAGACATTTAGCACTAAAAGTGGTGTCTCCTGTTGATGACATCACTGTATGCCTTTATATGCAAATCACATATTTCTCTTCAAACATACCCATCACAGATGTTTACCTAAACCCTTGATGTTTATATTTGCTATACTGTTGCACTTCTTCACTCTACCTGTTATATTTACCAAGTCGTTTTGCTTCCCCTTCGTACATTTATCATTTCATTGCAAAAACACACTCAGAATTGGACGCTGGGGGTGCATTATCTTTGACTTAATTCTGTAAACAACAGCCCTCGAAAGTATCATGCTTTGTTAGTTTGTTCTTCTCAAAAGACCAGAACAATTATCCAGCAAAACCTCACTTCAGAGGATCTCTTGTTGAGCAGGTTTAATTTCCTGAAATGCCAAACCAGAACGCCATCCTCTGCTCTCGTCTGAGGAATATAGCTTTGGCTGCTGAGGATAAAGTGTTGTTTTACAGGCGTCAATCAACAGATCTTTCTCTAATGCTAATTACCCACAATGGGAATAGTCTAATCTCTGCCGTGAACAAGAAAAGTGTTCATTTGTTAAAAATATTTAATGGAAAGTAGGCACGTTATAGCCAAATTGTGAAACATTGGTGAATTTATGACAATAGTCCCCATATAGACAGCTATACTGTCGATATGCGCTGATAGTGGGCCCCAAAATGGAGCCTCCTAATTCCAGATGGATTCGGGCCGCATTGGGACCTGGATTTCAAGAGGCAGGCCTGTTGGTCCTCCAAATTCGGATATCATAGCTGGTTCCATACCGATATCTCCCGACACCGAATACAGCCGAAATGCACATAGTGGCAGCCTCAGTACTTTGGATTATTTTGGGGCCATTTCGGAAGAACCTCAGCCATTGAAGTCAATGGGAGGACATCGGCTATAGCCGAAATGGCAGGATTCCTCTTTAGATCTCCAGAAGTGTAATAATAAAAAAATCAGTAAACATTTTAATTTAAAAAAAAAAAAAAGTACATAAAATACATAATATAAAATATAATGTATTTTTTTTTTATTTCAAATTTAAATATGCTTATATTAGTATAAATTTACTAATACAATAGGCAACATTAATATATGATAATTGGATATAACTGTTTCTGTGTTTAAAATATGGCTAATTTAATTCTTCTACACTTTTCTATTTAATTGTCAAGGATGGAATCTGGAGAATTAAGAAGAGGTGAATTCTGTGTATACTGGGTAGGCACAAAGCTATGCTTTTCATTGTGAAACTGTCCTGATGTGAACACCTCTGATGCTTTGGTTTTGAATGGCCCGAACGGCCGATTCAGATCTGAATTCAGAGATATTGAGTGGCCGCCATTGCCTATTGGTGTCAAAAAGGCGATTTAGTGTGGCTGGATCTAATCACAGCGGCAGACACCTGATCACAGTCTTTAACAAACCTATGGGTCTTTGCCAAAATATTGTGATACCTTGTGATGCCGCACAGACATGCACAATTTAGGTGAATGTAGCCAGAACTAGACATGTGCATTCGTTTTCAGACTAATGCATTTTCGTCCGAAAATAGCCTTTTCGTCCATTCTTCCGAAAAACGAATAACGAAAATGCTAAACTAACGAAAGACGAATGAACGAATGGTTAATAAACGAAAATCATTCGTCCATTCGTCCATTCGTGCTATTGGCATTCTATAAACCGAAATAGAGTCGGTTTATAGAATACCAATAGCATTACATATACATTCCATAAACCGACATAATGAAGGACTTTCGGTTTATGGAATGCATGTAATACTATTGCCTTTCTATAAACCGAACGAGAGCCCCATTCATAAGAAATTCTTATGAATGGGGCTCTCGTTCGGTTTATAGAAAGCCAATAGAATTACACGTATTCTATAAGCCGAAAGTCTACAGTATAAACCGAAGGTCGTTCGGTTTATAGACTTTTGGTTTATAGACTACATAGAATTACATGTATTCTATAAACCGAAAGTCTATAAACCGAACGACCTTTGGTTTATAGACTTTTGGCTTATAGAATACGTGTAGTACTATTGCCTTTCTATAAACCGAACGAGAGCCCCATTCATAAGAATTTCTTATAAATGGGGCTCTCGTTCGGTTTATAGAAAGCCAATAGTATTACACGTATTCTACAAGACGAACGAATAAAACGAAACGAAAATAATGAACGAATTTCGCCTGAAACGTATGCAGTAATGAACGAAATTAGTTTTAGACTAAATAAATAACATTTTCGTCCGAATGGACGAAAAAGAAACGGAAATTTTAGTTTTGCACATGTCTAGCCAGAACTCACTTTGGGCCTCCCTGAGCCGCTGTCATTCTCTACCATCTTCATGGTCCTTGGCGCCATGTTTTTGAGGACAGTCTAGAATGTCCATATGAAACAAAGGGGTTAAGGATGGCCACATCTGTATTTTTATCAATTATGGGAACACTGGAAAAATATAAACACTCTAAAATGTATCCACTGCGAGCAAAGTTCTCTATCACATTCTAATGAAAGCATATGAAGGTTAAATAATTCAAAAGCCCAACTTCATATCAAATCTTTGGATGGGTGATGATAAGGGATGTTTCTATTGTAGCATACTGTACGTTCCTATGAATAAGCATTACCTTGAGAAATCAATCTCCCAATTAGTTTTCCTTACAACTTTTGTGCCCCGATTCCAGAAATATATCTCCCATGAATAATTGGCATTCTGATTCCATCAATAATGATTGACATCTGACTTTTACTGTGTATTTTGGCACATGACAGACCGGAGGGAAGAACAATGATGATCGGAATCAAAACCGCCAGCAAGCGATTCGCATTCCGTTTTTCAATTGCCAGCCATAATCCCATTTAAAAATGGAATGGTGACAGGATTCATTCATTTCCTGCCTGGTCAGTGGAGATAGAGATGCCATGTTCAATAAGAAATGAAAGAAGGCCTGCTCTGCAAATTACAATAGCAGAGTCTAGAAATAGAATATAAATTCTATAAAAGCATCTTTGCATTCGGGAGAACGCCGTGATGCTATGCAAGCACACTTTAAACTGTCTTAATCTAAGAGGTAAAATTCTTTTTCATGAGGTCCGGGGTCTAAAATGTCAAAGGTAAAGTTAATATTGGACGTCACTCCTCCATTGTAACTTATAATACTATTGTGATATGTAACTGTATAGGACTATTCATGACTATTGAAGATTTCTATTTGCTTTATAAAGCGCTTCCCCTAGCACTGCTAGAAGCCTGGCATCCATACCTCCCACATCCCTCTTTCCTCCTCTATTCTCCCTCTTTTTCTGGGAGCTCAGAATTTGTGGTTTGTAGCGTATCACAGAGCTCCACATTAGTAAAATAACACAATAAAATGTGCTTTTATATTAAGCTTATTTGGCTATTGGCCATAAATCCGCTGAGAGTTTTATGGTAATGTTCCACTCATAGCCACATCTGTTTCCATCTGAAATGTGTGGAGGTATGGGCATTTGATGGCTTTTGGCACATTTTTTTTGTGATGTGCTGTCATGTGTTACCTAAGGGTTGTGTGCAGTGTGAACAAAAAATGATCTATAGATTGTGTTGCAAGGAAATACATAGATTAAGAGAAAAATGTATTTTGAAATCCACTGATGGATGTGACCTATTTATGACATCACCATATGGTATGACAGTCAACTTACGCATTTCCCTTGAAAGTAGTTAATTTGCATACACTCCTAAATCAAGCACAACTAAATAAATATTGTTTTTGGAAGGGGAATTAACTATAATGGTAGAGCGCTTGCTTAGCATTCAGGAAGTAGCATGATCGATGCCCGCATTCTCCACTATTTTAATACCATGAAATGTTTCTATTCAGTAATATTTGAGAATAGCTTGAGATGGTCGACTTAAAATTTGAGACTAATTCAAATACTCCCAAAGGAGTTTAAGCATACATGGCATAGGAATATCCTAGATATAAGATAAATGACTAATAAACTAAAAGAAAAGAAAAAAAAGGCCAGACTTGATGGCCCAAATGTTTTTTTTCTGCTGATGTATTTTATGTGTCTGTGGAGTCTATTCACAAGTCCGAGATTGGAGATCCAAATGAGTGCTATTTTTGAACTACAACTTGACAGATTAAGCCCCCTCAGATGCCCCCCTCAGATTCCAGCTTGGCAGATTCAGCCTCCCCTGGATTCCAACTTGACAGATTAAGCCCCACTCGGATGCCCACCTCAGGTTCGAACTCCACAGATTCAGCCCTCCTCGGATTCGAAACGTGGAACAATTCAAAATGAGGTGTGCTGAGGAAATCGAATTCAGCGTGAGGCTAAGCCAAATTTGACCTCCGAGATCAGAAGTTGAATTTGCCACTCTCAAAAATAACTTTGCCTCCATTATAGTCTATGGATGGCAAAAAAAAAGTAGCATGTTTTATTTCTAAGTCAAATCATAAAATGACATTGTTCCAGCATATCAGGTATGGTGAAAAGGAATTACTGTTTGCACTAAACCTGATACATTACACCCCAAATAATAAAGCTGACAGTCAAATATCCAATGGAATTGTGCTAGAATCTCATCATGATCCACATTAAATTACCCCAATAAATTCTTCTTCACTTGGGCTACTATCCTTCAAGATGCGTGCACTGAATATGCTAATGTTGCCTTTGTTTTGAATTTTCATTAATATTAAAATAAATGCCCGGAACACTCGACTGAATAGTTTTTAAAGACAAATGGAATTTTTTTTTTATTATCTTCTGAAAGGTTGCAACAGGCAGACAGATGTAATTCCCATTTTTTTATAGCAGTGTTTGAATTCACTGTAGAGAATGTTCTCAAAAGTGTTCTAGAAAATAATGTCAACTGATAAAGCTAATTATTCATCTCTCAGTAAATTTGGTGGAATGAAAAATTACAATATTTTTAATCCTTTACTTCACATTATACCTGAGTTTTTAGCAGTCAGTTGACTCCTGCTGCCCAGAATTAACATATATCTTATAAGTGTTTCAACCCCAGATTTAAATTATATTAAATTTATATAGCTCCAACAATTTATGCAGCACTTCGTACCGAGGTTAATAAGGGTTAGAAAACGAAAAACCCCACTCCAAGCAACAACAGCAGCAAAAAAAAAAAAAAAACCAGTGTTTTATTACTTGTAAATACAGTAATCAAATCAGATACTTTGCTGTTTGTTGTTTTTTTTAAAAACAATTTAAATGTTGATTATATTTTTTATCCTCCCAGGAGCCAACCAAATGCTGGAGAACTCAGTGGGTAGAGATTGTATTTTAGTAATTATAGTTTTTAGTAATGTGATCTTTTTTGGAATACAGATAATCATATTTTAATCAAAGCATCAAATGAAAGCATTAAAAAAAGTAGATCATTTTTAAGTCGGGGGGGGGGGGGGGGGTACTTTAAAGAGACAGATAGAAAAACGTCTGCAATCTAGAGGATTTTACAGCCAAAGATCAGCTAGGCAGAGACCACACCTCACTCCAATGTATATTTATATATATATATATATATATATATATATATATATATATATATATATATATATATATATATATATGTAAGTTCATAAGTTCATAAACAAATCCGAAATATGAAATAATTAGAGTATAAGTAAATAAAGAACTCTGTGGATGGGGCATTGGTACACATACAGAGGAGCATGTTAAAGAAGAGCCAAACCTTTAAATCAGATTTAATAAAAGTTCTGTCAAAAGTCAGCTTACTTTTTGAACAATGCACATTCAGAGCACTGTTGAAAAGGCAGTTTCGATCAGGCAGAAATAGAATTCTGCCTGACAAAAAAATGATTGTAGGGTTTAGTTCTTCTTTATCAAACCACGAAAGTCAATGCATCTCTCTGTGATTATCCACCTGTTCGAATCAGAGACAATCTCTCCACCAACGTGGACTGACCCTATTCGTCACAATGCCATGTGATAAGGGTTGAAATGTGATAATCATGTTGATTACGTACTTCTTTAGCTATCTTGCACTCGAGGCGTGATCTCCACATGATACAGGCACATTTTGGGTGGCAGCAGTGCCCCCAACAGTGAAAAAAAACTCAAGAAAAAAACACACGGCAGCCCATGCATTTTTTTATTTAGGGGGCGGAGTGATGACAGGTCACGTGAAGCGGTGCTCTGACATCAGACACGCGCCGGTTCACGTGACCAATCTACACTCACCATTGGGAGACGAACAGGCAGGGGATAGCTATTAAAACTGTCAGCGTACCATAAACAGGAAAGTGAAAGAACAGAGCAGGTACGATGAAGAAAGGAACCATGACAAGTAGATGATAACTTTGAAAATCCAAACAATAAAATTACAGGGATTCCGTCGCCTAACCACTGGTTGCACAGTGAATAAACAGACAATAAAACAAATACCAATACCAGTAGTTAGTTTCAGCAGAATTGTGGGAAAATGCATTGAATAAAATAAAAATGTGTTTTAGGTGGTTCTGTTTTGTCTTCTGTTCATGACATCACCTTGCAGCCCAATATGCAGATGATACCTTTCCAATTGAGAATAGTTAATTTGCATATGTGCAAAAGAAAACGTTTTTCTACCAAACCAGGGATGGGGAGCAGGGTGAAGGCAGCCATCAATGGGTCAGTGTGCCCCACGGACGTAACATAAGTCTGGGAATCTGGTTCAGATGTGTTCCAATGAGGTTAAAAGTGAACCTGTCATTCACAAACCATGGGTGTAAGCGATATGTAGGAAATGATGCAATATGCCCCATGTGCCTAGTGAGAAATGTAAAATATACATGCAATTTTAACATATATTCTGATTTGCTGTATACTTGCCTTGTATGTATGCAGAGGGGATAGATGCCCGATTCCTGAGACATACCATAACCCCAAAATCCCCCATAACCATACCAGCCCATGTTCCCCCCAATAATGGACACGAGACTTGTGATGGTACAACAAGGCCACAGCACTTCTTTATTAAACACATGTCAGGCTGTATAAACCACCACCATCCTTTAATACTTTTATGTATAAAACAGAATACAGCCTGACAAATTGACTAAGCCCTTGCCAGTAAAACCATTTTCCACTTCCACCCATATATTTATATATGGCCACCTTTTTTCCAACCAAATCCAGAATCCATAAGCTCGCCTCCCCTCCTCGTCCCTTGAGATGCCATAACTCCATCTGGCCCATCTCTCCCACAATGCTTACCACTAGCCGACTCACTTAGCTCAGTGGGCACGTCAACTACAAACAACTTCCATGTTGCTTTTAAGGTTAAGGGGAGGACCCGAGCACCATTCTCCTTGTAATAACTCCAACTCCATTTTCCAAAACATATCCCCTACTGGCAAGGACAGCCAACCCCCGCCTGCTGCGACAAAAGAAAGTTAATACATAGAAAACACATAAACATAAGGGAGGGAGGGTGGGAAAATTGCTACCAGGTGCGTTTACAGATTAAAATGGCTGCTGGGGAGAGAGGCTCCAGGGCTTTTATCAACTCCCCCTTGAAGCCCCTCCCCCAGCCCCCGTCAGTCATCTCTTGCCTCCCCCTCGCCCATACATGTCCTGTACAATTAATTTGCATAATTTCCCAGGGTTCTTGTATGTATGCAGAGGGGATAGATGCCCGGTTCCTGAGACATACCATAACCCCAAAATCCCCCATAACCATACCAGCCCATGTTCCCCCCAATAATGGACACGAGACTTGTGATGGTACAACAAGGCCACAGCACTTCTTTATTAAACACATGTCAGGCTGTATAAACCACCACCATCCTTTAATACTTTTATGTATAAAACAGAATACAGCCTGACAAATTGACTAAGCCCTTGCCAGTAAAACCATTTTCCACTTCCACCCATATATTTATATATGGCCACCTTTTTTCCAACCAAATCCAGAATCCATAAGCTCGCCTCCCCTCCTCGTCCCTTGAGATGCCATAACTCCATCTGGCCCATCTCTCCCACAATGCTTACCACTAGCCGACTCACTTAGCTCAGTGGGCACGTCAACTACAAACAACTTCCATGTTGCTTTTAAGGTTAAGGGGAGGACCCGAGCACCATTCTCCTTGTAATAACTTCAACTCCATTTTCCAAAACATATCCCCTACTGGCAAGGACAGCCAACCCCCGCCACAGACCCGCTCGTTTAACACCTTAAATCAGCGGGGACCACCCACCACCACCGCCATGGCCTGTTCCAAACCATCCTGCAACGCCAAGTTAAACAGATCAAGGCCCACCTCAGTTAAGTGAACTCCATCACTCCTGAAATACCGAGCCGCATCGGACTCAAAAACCCTATGGCGTATAGTCACGCCCCCCACACTCAACACAAAACGAGACACTCGTTTATTCAATTTCACCCGGCTCCGTTCCAGCGCCCTCTGATTGAGCGCACACCTCCAATAATTACGTGGCACCACCTCTGACCACACCAGCGACACACCAGGAAAGAGCACCAGCAGCCTCGCCAGGTCCCTTTTTATGGTATCCCCCAGGGTCCACACAGGGACCGAACCCAGATCATTGCCCCCCAGATGAATAAGTAAAATATCAGGGGGCCCCAACCGCCGAGACAACTGAACCACCTCGGGTAACAAGCGTACCCACCGCATACCCCGGAACCCGAACCACCGAACGTCCGCCACGGCTCCCGGAAAGCCCAGGCACTCTCCCCCAGGTCGCACGGCAGCCCGACTCCGTGCCCAGAATATGTACGAGTGGCCTATAAGCCACACCCTCCTAGGCGCAACATCTGTGAATTTAAAGCAGAGGAAACTGAGATCAGACCAGCCGGACGGACATAAGATAGAAACCTGCGGGATTCCCACCGCCCAATCTGCCTGATAGCCCGCTCAGCATAACCCAGCCTAGCGGCCTCAGACGCAGCGCCAATCCTGAACGAGTGACCCCCGAACTCCCGGCTTGGAAGGCCCAGGGCCTCGACTGCCATCCGGAAGACCCTGATAAACTGGAATCTAGACAAAGGAGTCGCATCAGCGTGCACCAGCAATGAATTGGAACCGACCGGTCGGACCAAACCGTACCGGTCAAAACAAGCCACCGGGCATACCATAGAACCGGGGACTTCCCGCAGGGAGACCCACTTTCCAACCCCAAGTACATCCGTCTTGGAGCGCCTGATCAAAAACCTCACCAGACCAGGTTCCCGCACCATATCAGCCGCCAGTATACCCCCTGGCTTCGTTTTTGCCTGGCTAACCAATTCCCCAATACGCAAAGCTCCAAAAAATGCCATGGAAAAGGCTAACCGAAACAGATCCACCTCAAAAGGCGAGTGGCAAACCACCGGCAGTATGTGGCACAGGCCCAGCAACAACGCCCCGGACACCGGTTTACGGTAATCCACGGAATGAACGCCCCTCCTCCAACCCTTCAACGCCTGACGCACTAGAAACTCCTTAGTCACGTCCCGTAGCCCAGAAGCTCTGAACCAGAAACTGAGGCCTGACATCCGTGCCGTTACTGCCGCGGGCGACAAGCCAGCCGCGTCCCAATGCCACAACAACCACAGTAAACCTTCCAAGCGAGCCCCATCATCCCTAAAACCCCCACGAGCCGACTCCAGATCCAACCATTCCCCCCAAACTTTACCGTAACGCTTCCATGTGGATCCAGCGACAGACTGGCTAACCCACTGTGCTATTCGCCCAACCCAAGGTCCCACAGCGTCGACGGGCACGGGATACCCTCCGGGTCCGCCCATGGTGCTGCCGCCCGGAACGTTGCCCACTGCGAACGAGAAAGTGCATCCGCAATTACGTTATGCACCCCAGGGATATGAACAGCACGAAAGGTCACATTAAAATCAAGGCAGTTAAGGACCAGAAGCCGCAACAGCCGAACTACCGGCGGGGAAGAAGCCGTCAGGTTATTCACCGCCAACACCACTCCCATGTTGTCACAGTGGAAGACCACCCTGCGATCCCGTAACGTAGTTCCCCAAAGGACCACTGACACCAGAATAGGAAATAGCTCCAAAAAAGCTAAATTCTTTGTCAGGCACCCCGAACCCCAGAACGGGGGCCAAGTCTCGGCAGACCACTGGGACCCCAAAATCGCCCCGTAGCCCACGGATCCTGAGGCATCCGTGTACAGATGGAGATCTGCGTTGGACACCTCCGGAGCCTGCCACAACGACCGTCCATTGTACCTGCTCAAAAAATCATCCCACACCGCCAGATCATCCCTTAGGGGCCGAGTGAGCCTGACATAATGGTGCGGCCGGCACACCCCCGCCGTAGCCCCCGCCAGACGTCTGCTAAACACCCTGCCCATTGGCATAATTTTACAGGCAAAGTTGAGCTTCCCCAATAAAGATTGCAACGCCCTGAGCTGAATTTTTCTCAAGCCGCAAGCCTTAGAAATGTCCGCCCTAAGGCCCAACAATTTATCCTGAGGAAGCCGGCATTCCCCGGCCAGGGAGTCAATCTCAATGCCCAGGAATGAAATACAGGTAGTCGGGCCCTCCGTTTTGTCTGCCGCCAATGGGACCCCAAACGAAGCCAGAACCACCTGGGCCGTCCTCAACAAATGGCCACAGACTTGCAAACCCGAGGGACCCACCAGCAGGAAGTCATCCAGGTAGTGCATCACTGAGTTGCACCCGGACTCCTCCCTGATTACCCAATCCAAAAAGGTGCTAAAGCACTCAAAATAAAAACAGGAAATAGAACAACCCATGGGAAGGCACAAGTCAACGTAAAACTTCCCTTCAAAATGGCACCCGAGGAGGTGATGACAGTCTGGATGAACCGGAAGAAGCCGGAAGGCCGACTCCACATCGGTTTTGGCCATCAACGCACCAGCCCCTGCCGCCCTCACCATCCGAACCGCCGAATCAAAGGACGCATAAGACACCCGGCACAATTCTGCATCAATGTCATCGTTAACCGACTCCCCATAGGGGTAAGACAGATGCTGGATCAGCCGGAACTTTCCCGGTTCCTTTTTGGGAACCACCCCCAGGGGAGAAACCCGTAAAGCGGCCAACGGGGGCGAATCAAAAGGACCCGCCATACGGCCCAGAGCCACTTCCTTAGCCAACTTATCCCGCACCACCTCGGGGTGCTCAGCCACCGAACGTAAATTACGCAACCGCAAACAAACCTCCCGCTCCTGAAAGGGGATCCTGAAACCAAACTCAAACCCGTGCAACAAAATGTCCGCCGCCCTACGATTCCTATACCGGCTTAGCCATGGGCGCATTGCCCCGACGTCCACCGGCGTCATCCCCCTTTCCGCCCACGTCAGACTTGTCCCCACCTCTCTGACGCTTAAAGCACCGGGTGGCGGGGTGGCTACCCCCGCAACCGGAACACTCATGTTTGAAGCGACAACCGGCGCCAAACTTGCACTGACCCTCATTAAATTGCCAGCACCCTCCCGGTCGTCGTTGGGTCGTGGCCGAGGGAGAGGGCGAACCCAGTCCCCCGACCCCCCCGAGAAAGGACGTCAAACCCCCCTGATGCGAGGCTGGCCGGGTCATAATGGCCAGCCACAGCCCCACGTCCATTTGATCCCAACCCAAAGTAGGCCGTAAAGCAATCCGTTGCCGGAATTGCTCATCATAGCGCCACCAGCTGAGACCCCCATAAATCCTACACGCATTCCAGATTTGATCCTGGTAACAAAACAAGGAGCAACATTTTTCCGGGGATTTCTCCCCAATGACGCTGGCCAAGATGGAGAAAGCCCGAATCCAATTCCCATAATTCTTTGGGATTTTGCGATAACGGTACTTCTCCTTTTCTTTCTCGGCATCCTTCAACTCCTTCTCAGGAGGAGGAACGTCCTCCATGGGGAGGAGCGAATAAATTTCCACGTACTCGCCCTTCCAAATACGCTCCCTTACCTCCGGTTTAAGGTGAAGGCCTAAGGGGCCCGACCAACATAAATACGCGGCCCCATGCGCCATCGGTGCAACAGGGTGTGTCAAATCAGCCGCCCCAACCATTGACGCCGACGTACTCGGTGCCGCCGATGTACTAGGCATTGACAAGGGAACCGCAGGGAGCGCCGCAGCAGTGGCCGCCGGCAGCAACAAAGGGGGCGGTAATAAGGGGGACTGTGGGACCCCCGCCGTGCCCGGTAAACCAGAAACCACCCCCGGTGAACCCCCCGTGGAACCCCACACGCTGCCCATCGTACTATCGATGCCCTGCAGGGCCGCACTACCAGAAGGCCCAGCCACCCGGCTCACTTGCTCTATCGCCCCCCGCAAGCATTGCAACAAATCCACCCAAGGCTGACTAGCAGGAGAAACGGTAGCCCCCACCCCACCCACCCCAGAAAACCCCGCCAAAGGTTGCCCCGTGGACTCACCAGTGTCTCCCTGAACCGCGCCCAGAGCCGGCGTGGAGGCCCGGGAGGCCGCTGAATCACCCGCAACCTGGGAAGCAGGATGGGGGACGTAGAGTGGCACAGCACTAGTAGCTGGAGCCTGTGAAGTAGAGACAGGTGAGTACAACGCCAGATCAGGAGGAGAGAGAAGCCCAGCCAAGGGAACCTGGTAAGTAGTCACAGGGGTAGGAGTAGGGGACGGGGTAGGGGGCAGTAAGAGACCCAGGGCCGGATCCTCATCCCCAGAAGACCCACTGCAGCTGCCCACAGCCTCCCCACTGCCCCCCGCCCGGGAGGGTAATCGCAGGGACCCCCGTTTTCGGCCCTGAGGCCTACTCACCACCCTGGCCTGCCGATCCGTGCTCCTCCTCCTGCTAGGCCCCGCATCCGGACGCGGGGGGGAAGGTAGCAGGGCTGTACCGGACCTGGTCACAGCCCTGGATGTCCTCCGTCCGTCGCGCTCCAAACCCCGAGGGGAGGGGCGCGGCCTGCGATCCCCGCTCCCACTAGCCACCGGGGACGGTCGCGTGGCTGCACTAGCAGGCCCGCCGCCGGACGCAGCGGGCCGCGCGGCCGACGGGCGAAGGCCGCTCCTTCGCCCAGCTCCGCTCCTGCTCCGATGAGGCTGGATGGAGCCGGCATCCGGGCTCAGTCGGGCGGGCGGGCGGGACACCCGCCGCGCCCCGCCACGAGGACCCGCGGGAGGCGATGCCACCGCGGGCGTAGCAGCCTGCAGCGCTGCAAACTGCTGCCTCAAACGTCTGCCACCATCTGTAAGAGCCTCAGCCCTCAGGGCAGCGAGCATTGCCTCAATCTCCATGCCTGAGCCGTGAATGAAACACCAGAGCTGCAAAAAATTGCTACCAGGTGCGTTTACAGATTAAAATGGCTGCTGGGGAGAGAGGCTCCAGGGCTTTTATCAACTCCCCCTTGAAGCCCCTCCCCCAGCCCCCGTCAGTCATCTCTTGCCTCCCCCTCGCCCATACATGTCCTGTACAATTAATTTGCATAATTTCCCAGGGTTCTAGTCTATCCCTCTACCGCACTGTGACCAACATGGAGGCCCAAAAACAACGTGCATCTATCTGCCCCCCAATGATGACATCATTATCCCAGAATGCCCAGTGCGTGGACATCATACTAAGCCTTTGGGCACTAGAGGATGCTTGATCATTCATTTTCTGCTTTGATTTATGTCGTTTTCAGCGTGAAACAAAATGGTGCAATTACATTATTCCCCACCCATTTGCTAGACATCTGGCAAGCACGATATATATAGAAAGATTTATCAACTCTACAGAGTGCTTCCTTGGCATTTGCACATGACAGGTACACGTTAATGAGGTGGAACCAAGGACTATGTGGAATTTATGCTGCAAATGCTATAGAGCATGCTTTAATAGATACAGTGGATTGACATCAGCAATACGAATAACTAGCCGAGGCCCTGTTACCTCATTAAGTTATTCGATGGAATGTTGGCTGAACCTATTTGTGAGGCTGGGAGTCAGGAGCGTAGCGCAGGGGAGCTCCAGCAGTAGGTAGATCCAAAGGCAAAAGTACAAAGGTATTAGGCAAAGGCAATGTCAAAGACAGTCCAGAGGGTCAAGGCAGGCAGTAGCAAAAAGAGTTTGGGAAGCCGGGGTCAGGAGAGATCAGCGGTATCCAAGAGGGAAGCCAAAGGGTCAATAGCCGGTGGTTCAAAGTACAATACTGAATAGGAATCAGAGGTAACAGGAATTAAACAAGGAGAGAACCTAGCTTGGGAATAAACCAGCACAGAATGGCAGGTGAGCAGGGTTTAAATAGGGAGTCAGGCACCATAACCCCTCCCCTCAGCTCTCAGTATCCTCCCTCTGCCATTCACTGCATAGTAGGTGTGCTGGAAAGGCAACACCCACACTCCTCCCTCTACCTAGTCCTTCGTTGGAGTGACCACGCCCCTTGGACATGAAGCCACGCCCCTTGGATCAAAGCCACACTCCCGGCGGCAGGAGGACGCGCTACTTGAGGCCAGGGATGCGGTCTAATCCGCAACCGCACGGCTACAACGCGGGAGGAAGGAGCTCTGGAGGTGAGTGAAGGAGACAGGGGACCCTGATGCCAGCGGGTTGTGGGACCTGGAGCCTGACACTTTTCCTGCGGTCTACCAGCAAGAAAGCTCTTAAACCCGCCAGAGACTGCTCCATACCGTCCGTAAAACCCCTGCCTCTGCTCCGTTAATAACCAGCAGCCTACGGTATCAAGCACAGGGATCAAACTGGATTAAGGGGCTGTGTGGGGGGGGGGGGTGTGTCTGTGTGGCTGTTTGTGAGTACTTATCCTTTGATTTAAAAGAATCCTTTATTTATTTTTTTCATGCAATTCTTCATAAACTTAATTACACTTAAAATCCAAGTGGTGTCCGCTTGTCCTGTCTTCTCCTCCATTTGTTAGTCATTTAACTTGTGCTCCGTTTGATACTGTACGCTATGAATACCAAGATAGCCTTATCCCCAGAATAAGAATTACCGGTGAGTGACAGGCACTGATCTCAGCCTGCCGAGTAACTTGATTTGCTGGAGTAATGCACACTGAATACAAATATAATTTCGGCACGCGGCGTGCAAGTGGAAGATCTCAGAGGTCAGGGAAATAAAAGTGTAAGAATTCCTATTCTATTCATTGCATTAAACAGTTTCAATGCTTCTCGAGAAAGAGGAACTCAATCAACTCTTTGTGCATTCCTCTAACAAGGCAAAAGTAACTTTCTTCACCTATATTTGCAGCGATTTGTCTGGTTTGCATTGATGTATATACTGTTGATGGATATGCAAACCGTGATGTTTGTATCATGGTTTGTGTGTCTGTGTATACTTTGCTTATTGTGTTTGTATACTGGATGTATATATATATATAGATATATATATAGATATATATGTCTGTGGGTATATTTAGCAGGATATAGAGTAGTAGATACATCTAATAGCCATCAAGGGGAATGCGTTAAGGCCAGATTTATAGCAACTGGTATCATGGAGGCCCACAAAGTTGTTGTTTTTTGAAGGTGTGATGCGAAGAAACCACCTGCACCCTCACACAATGCCTTTGTCCAACTCCATGACCCTACATGATATGCAATATGTTCTCCCTGCCCTGGCCTTACCTTTAATGGCTTCGACAGAGATGACTCTGGTGCTCCGTAGGCTCTGTGTCTTCCTTCTCTAGCCCCTAGGTATGTCCATCGAGATAAATATTACTGGGTGGGGAAGGCCTGTTTTATAACTCTTGGTTCATGTTCTATGCTTGTTGAAACTACCTTATATGTATATTTGTGCATCAGTCTGTCTTCTACTCTTTCATAAGGGTTCAGCAGACATCAGGGTTGAATATGTTACATATCATCCCATTTACCAGACAACAAAAGGTGGATAGCATTTCTATTCCCAGTGTGTCTGCAACAGGCTAATAGGTTAGCGTTATATGGATGTAACCAAATGCATTATGGAAATTATCTGCTTTTTTATATTGTTCGGTAGAACCTTTTAAAAAAAGGCTTGAAGGACAGTCAAATGCATATAATTGAATATAATGTTTTATCTCAGCTGTTACATTTTGTCTGCTGGAGGGAAAGGCCTTTTTATATAATATTTGTCAGATATATTATGCAATTTTACACATATCTCACAATATGTGGACCAGAAACACGAGGTGCGTGGGGGCGTGGCTTGTAAGGGGATCTTGGCTTAGACGGTGGGGGGCAGGGGGGTCTTCCACACTTGCATTAATCATTCTCTTGTGTCCCAAACATTGTAAAAAAAAAAAATGGGACTGGCAATATTGTTCCCAAAATTGGACTCTCCCGTTAAAGGGCAATTGTAGCAAAAAAAATAGCTTATGTTTAAGTGAAAGATTGTATCAAGTGTAAATGATTTATAAAGAAATTCTTTAATGAAAGAATACAAATTAAGTGCCTTATTGAGCCTTCTCTACTCCGTACTTGCAGGGGGCAGACATGTTGTTTAGAATCTTGGATCAGATCTTCACTCACCTTGGTTCAAATGAAGAAAGATCTGACCCATCTGACCAAAGATTCTAAACAAAATGGCTGCCTCCAGGTAGCGATAAATGGAGTAAAGATGGCTCAATAAAGTACTTTATTTGTATTCTTTCATTAAAGCATTTCTAAAAAATAGCTACTCGTGATGCAATTATTGTTGTACATGCTACGTGTCCTGTTGAACAACAGTCCCCTATTCACTGAAATGAAAAAATAACTGTGGGGAACAGAGAGGCAAGTTGGCACATTGTTGTCTGTTTTCTTGCAGTTGAACACAATTAGCTCTCCTTTGTCCTTCATAGACCCCTAGCACATCTCCAACAAAAAAAAAGCGATCTAATATATTAAATAGTTAGCTAATGCGTTTCATGATTCTAGGACTTAACAAAAGGTTTTCAAGTGATGTTTCCGCTTTTTTACAAATCCGCCAATGTTTTTTTTTTCTAATTAAACATACTTTCTAATATATATGTAATTTTTTATTATCCAAACAGAATAACTTGAACTTGTAAATATTTAATAAAGCATAACATGAATAATACTTGTCCTTGGGCAGCTCGCACACCCTCATCTCTTTTTATTCATAATGACCATATGCCTTCTCGCTAATTCTTACCATGAGTTAGCTTTTAGCTCAATAGTGACTCACTACCAGGTTAGGGGAGAGGCCAAGCCCCGATCGTCTTTAAAGGACAACTGTAGCAAACAAATGAACTTCTGTTATGTTACAAAATTAACTTATGTTGACTTCAGCATGAGACCAGGTCAAACTTGAACTACGAGATTTTGTTTCATTTAGCCTTCAATAGGCTAGAAAGGGAGGCCCATTGGGCAAAATTATTTGTTAAAGTTAAACTCAGGACACGGGTTTGGAGGTTGAGTTTGACGTAGAAAAAAAAACACTTCTTGCAACTCGCCTGGCATGTCCCATTATTATTCAGACTCAACCTCCCAACTCAACCTGTCAAGAGTTTTTATTGGTCTCTATGGATCTCAATGGCAAGAAGGGAGGTCGACTTTGGCGATTTGTGTTGAGCTGGGATGAACTTAGATGTCAAGTTTCAGTTATAGAAAACTTCAAGGAGGTCGAGTTTGGAGGTCGAATTTGACTAAGCCTCAAAATAAAAGTCGACCTCCAAAGTCAACCTCTTTGAGCTATTCTCAAATTTTAGTGAATAGACCCCAGATTGTCTTACAAAAAGAGTGACGGAGGGCTGGAAGCTGCTATTGAGTTGGTAATGCAAAATATAGCAGGGATAAGCAAAGGGTCCGCACAAGGACACCAGTGTCCGTGGCAAGGTCGGTGAAGGCCCATAGAACATCATGAAATTGTCTACCACAGTACCACAGTAATTGTCTATTAAGAGTAATGTTGTTTCCCCTGCTGACATGGGACAGATCAGCTATGTAAGCGCTTACAAACAAACCCCCCCCAATAAATTAAACCCCTAATAGTGAACCCCCCGAACCCTAACACTAAAATTAACTCCCCAAAACCCTAATACTAAATACTGAAAATAACCCTAATACTAATTCTACCCTCCCTGAACCCTAATAATAATACCCAACCCGCAAAACCCTAATACTAAATTTAACACCCCCCCCCCCCCCCGAACCATAATACTAAAATTAACTCTAATACCAATTCTACCCTCCCCATACCCTGATACCTAACTCCCCGGACCTAATACTAAAATTAACCCCTATTAAACTAATTAATAATACTTACCTTCAGCGATCCTATGATGAGAGAGAGAGAGAGAGAGAGAGAGAGAGAGAGAGAGAGAGAGAGAGAGTTTTGAGCACAATAAAGATATAGCATGTTTATAGAGCTTTCCTGATTAACCCATCACAAATATCTGTATTTGCATAGGTGCGTAGGTGCACTTTAAATATTGATCCATCCGAACCAACTCCAAAAGGAAAGAATAGATCAGTATATATTTTCATTTAAAATTCAGTGGGTTACATATGCTACCAGGGTTCTGTATCTTGCAGAGCGATGCATTGTGGGAGAATGGTGAATTGTGGGATAGCAGTGCACGTTGAAACCACTTATGAGTCTAGATGAAGCTTGTGCCTATCTACTCCTCAATTTTGAGTATAGCAGTCACTCAAATTCATGTATCAGCCAGGAAGACTTCCTCAGTTAACACTGCCTCAATGCTTTTAAAATGATTGCATTTCAATAGTATTCAAACCTGTCAAACAGGCAACACTAGGGAAAGGGTGATCTAGAAAGCATTTAATTTTTACTCCTATGCCATGGCCACTCGTCCCCCCGAACCATACCAACCAGGCAAACTTCATAAGGTAAAACTTCCTTAAAGCTTTTACAATGATTCCATTTCAATAACATTTAAGCCTGTCTAATAGGCTACCAGGGAAACTGTAATCTACAAAAGTATTTGTTTTCTACTTCTATGCCATAGCCACCACCCCCCCAACCATAGCGCTTTTCATGTCTATCCTGCTCACCTTTTCATTCTCCATTGACTGGGAGACCAGAGAACTAATACAAAAATAGTATGAGACCCAGCACTCGGTGTCAAAGAGAGTTTTAATAAGACAAAGGCGACGTTTCAACCCACTCAGGGTTTTTTCAAGCCAGGCTCTAAACGTCGCCTTTGTCTTATTAAAACTCTCTTTGACACCGAGTGCTGGGTCTCATACTATTTTTTTATGAGTAAAGGACTTGGGAGACTTCCTGTGACTTCGGCACCAACGGATTAAATAGAGTGCGGTCCGTATCTACTACTTTTTACCCAGAGAACTAATACTGCACATTACGTTGAGTAAAGACCATCTACAAAACCATTACCCCCACTATCCCTTGAAAAACTCTCTATAGTTTGGTTATTAACATCGCATTTTTGCAGCTGACTTGCCAATTATCCATAATCCACTTAGTCAATAGATCCAACTGAATAGCAAACTCATTAAATCTATTCATGATTCCTTTACCATTAGTTTAAATTTTTTTCATTCCACTGGGAACCAAACAGCCCACTGTTTGCAAACGGGAGTTAACCACAATAGAACTTCTCTCGAACCTATGTATCAAACGAACTCTGCGGTGAGTGGTTTATTATATGGCTGTACGTAATCCTTTGTGAGACTTGTGTTTTGTTTGTTATGTTAGAATGTTAATGCTAACACCAGCATGTCGGGGTAGATAAAAATGATAAACACGGAACCACTGGCACAAAGAAATGACTTTATAGGATTATCCTAGCTTATTATAGTCCTGACTCCCACTGTTTGATGTAACCAATCACCGCGGTTTATATATCTCATAAAAACGCCACAAGCCAATACAAAGTACAATGCTGAAACATGGTAGAAATATTGATGCTGATAATAAAAAAAAGTCACGTTTATTTTAAAAGTGTAAATCCAGGACAAATACATTGGGGTTATGCAGAAGCATAAATATTTCTGCACATAAAAGTGGAGGGAAGTAATAAAAAATATATAAAAACAATCGCATTTGGTAATTATGACGGCGATTCTGCCTTTTTTTACACCCCAACACTTTTTGTTTGCAGGAATAGAACCTTCCTGTTTGGTGGATCTTCTCCATCACTCTTCAAGACGTAACAACCGTCTGATTCTTTATACATGGATTGCATCTGTGATCATGCTTATCATTGGGTCCAGAGGGTTTTTTTTTTTTTACTATTTTTTCTTTTCTTTTTTTATGATTTTCATTTCCTTATATAAGTATAAGGAGACCTTATTTTATTAAACCTGTGACTGTCAGGGAAGTGGGAGGGGGCGCCACGGGGTGGGGGAGGCGGCTAAGGTCGTTTGAATGTATTGCATAGAAAAGTAAAAATAAAATTAAGTGTTTATCTCCAGCATCCATTTTTAGAATTTTGCCCATGATGCAATATTCTCCAAAATCTTACAGCATCTCACTTTATAAATGTGGCCAAAGCCTGCATGATGATGTCATAAGATACACCCCTGCTCTCTTACTGGCTCCTGTGTATCACTAGCGGGCAGGAGTAGGTGGCTGTGAACAACTTTTTTTTTACCTGCCTTCCAGCACAAAGAAAGGAGATTGACCTGATCAAACAGGATCATAACTCCACTTCCTTGTGATGTTATAGTTACATTCCCCTCCCATTCAATGTAAGTCTATGATCATAGTTCTTATAGACGTATAGACTACATTATCTGTCCCCAGCCCCAAAGTGAGACACTAGTGCTGTAAAGTCACTGGAGAGGTGGCACCCAAAAACAATTTATTTTACAAAATGGTGGCGCAACTTCACACTTGTTTAGTAAAATATTTCATAAAATAAACTCACATAACAAAAACAAAAGACATATCTGAAATCAACAATGCAAAATAAAAATAAAAACCTTTTGCATTATTTGGTGGGAGTGTCCCTTTAAATAGTGGAGCTGCAGGTCAGATCTGAACTATTTCCCATGTGGAGAAGTGTAATGAGCAACATGAGATGTTTTTTCTGAATTTAAAAAAACAAAACTATATTTTGGTAACAGTGCAGCATCTAATACATCTTACAGTTTGGGGATTGAGTATCTCTTTACTATATAAAAAAAAAAAAGCATACCCATATTTATTCCAATCAAGGCATGCAAGAAGGAAAATAAATACATGTAATTAACTGAGATACTGTCCCGATCTCCAAAAGAAGTTCAATAGACAGCTACATGCAACCTGCAATAATTATCTTATGGAATTCTAATGGATGATAATCAATACTGACAGTGGAAGGGTTGTTAAATTGAGATATAGATTGAGGTTTTAACCAAATAAAATGCAGTGGAAAATCTAGATTGCTACACTGCTATTTAGCATAAACCAACTGCATGGTTGAATTATAAGTATAATAATATATGGTATGTTTATTGTTAGTTGGTTATCTGTGATTTAAAAGAAAATTGTTTCTTTCCAGTCATCTGTAAACCAAATAGGACTGGAATTACATTACAGGCTCAGCTAGGTACAAGTAATACAGATGTGTCCCCCTTCTGGTGGAGTATGGGCAGTTAGTGGGGGAGTGTAACAAAAGTAGGAGGGGCAAAGATAGAATGGGCAAAGCATGGTAAATGTAAGTGGGACCAATACTTACCACCAGAGGCAAACAGGGGTCGAGTGTTGTTACTCCTCCCCCTTGTCGCTAGTGTCTAAAACGTGCAGTGCTAAAAATTCCTTAAAACAGACTCTGGCGGACACTGGGAAGCCTAGAAACAGCTGGACAGTAGGTAAATTACGTGTCTAAAATTTCTGCGCTAAAGTCGGCAAAGGGCAAGCTTTAAAAATTCACAATGAATTATTAAGAAAATATTGTAAAATACGATTTTTAACATGCGGTTATGATATTAAATACATTTTCATGGCGGTGTGGCCCTTTAAGAAGTTGTCGCAGGGCGAGTGGCAAAGTACGACTTCTTATTAAGTTCCAATTGTCATGTCAATGACTGAAGTCAGCGAACCAAAACTGCTAAGAGTATTACATAGGGATTAAACTTATCATAAACCCTGATGATCCCCCTCAGTATAGATAGGTAATTGTCAGTTACACTCTTCTCCACTGAGTTTCTAATAGAAATCCATTTAGTTTTTGCCTGTCTTTTGTTTTACGGATTATAGAATCTGATTAATTTTTCAATTGGAGAAATTAGCCAGGACTTTGCAAGATATTACGCCGTCAGAGGAAAATCTCTGCTCATTCTGCCTTCTCGTGTCGAAATTCAAGAGCTTTTCAGATTAAAGCAGCTCGAGGGGGAAAAAATAAAATTAAATAAACTAGGCAGGCACTGAAGCATTTCATTTGTTATTTTAGTTTTATGTGAGCTGCGAATTTTATCCAGAATCCATTACACTGTTGCTATTTAAAAGTCACATGACTGAGAATCTTCGGTCCCTGACATAGAAGTGCTAAGAAACATAGAAACATAGAATGTGTCGGAGGATAAGAACCATTCGGTCCATCTAGTCTGCCCAATTTTCCAAACACCTTTATTAGTCCCCAGTTCCCTATCTTATATCTAGGATAGCCTTGTGTCTATCCCACGCATGCTTAAACTCCTTCACTGTGTTTACCTCTACCACTTCCGCTGGAAGGCTATTCCATACATCCAGTAAGCGAAGGATAGAACGCAGGAAGTCAGAATTGTTTTTAAAAAATCTATCAAAATCTCCTGTGCTTCTGTAAATACAGATAGAGAAATCATCTGTTCTAGTTTTCAAGCCAAAAAGAAATTAGTTTTTTTCACCGTTACGTGATTTTCGCATGATACTTTTTCGCCGTGCGCTACTCTGAAACTGATACAAGGTTTATATTGTGGCCGTTCTGATCCACTGATAATGGCTGTCCTATATACTGAGTGATGGCTGGTAAATATCACGGGATCTTCCAGGGAGAAAATAATATATCACTGCCAATTCTTTCAGCCTTTCTCGATTCAAGACGACACCAATAATTCTATAAAGTCTTTCATGACACAAAGTAATGATCACAGCGTCACTAGCAATGGTTCTCAAGAGTTTTATTATTATTACGTGCCCCACCCAACATGCCCCATCTACATCGAGGGACATCAAGGGGGCGTGGCATAGTAAAGGGGAGTGTCATCGATTCAGCGGAATTGGAACACCAAAGGATGCTACCAAATCCGGGTTCTGATGGTCATGAATATTTGGGGTTTTCAAGGCTGGATCGTGGAGCCACAGGGGAGCGGGTGATTTGCATGCAGCCATAACTAGTAAGAACTGTTAATGTAAAGCATTTTCGAGATATAATAACTGTCTCTACCTCCTCTGTATAATGTAAGTTTTATTAATGCACAACCATCAGTATGAAAACAACACACAGATAGAGAACTGCAGAGAATTGACAAGGGAAAGGCAAAATTAAGGCTAAAATAGCTTTTAGCTTGCAATTACCTTGTCAATTCCCTGAAATTCCTTCTTTCCTAAATGAAGACCATCATATTTTTCTCACCGATAAAAGAAGTGAATTTAACTAGGAAATCATAAAATCAATGATGGATACAAATGTATCTGGTAAATATCATAACATAGAACAGATTTTTTCAGGCGATTATCTCCGGCCTTTTACCATTTGGGGAAGAAGCCACTATGAATACAGGAATATTCACTAGGTATATGATGAGTAAATAAAAAGATTTCACCATTCATTGATTGTGTTATCTTCTTTATTCATGTGTTCTTCACACACATCATATCCAACGTGAAGAAATGTTAGACACTGTAATTAGAGACCTTAAGTTCTTACATGTATGGGTCTATTCACTACAATTCGAATTTTGAGGTTGACTTTCATTTTGAGCCAAATTCGGCACCAGAAAAAAACAAAACATTTTTAATTTTCCCCATTGAAAGTAACGGGAAGCAAAATGATCAAAGCTATTTTTGAGAATGTGAAATTCGACACCCAAGTCTCAAAAATATCTTTGATCATTACAATTACTTTCAGTGGGGAATATTCGAACCTGGGGGTTTTTTCTAAGTCAAACTCGAGTGCCGAATTCGACTTAGTCTCAAAATGAAAGTCGACCCCAAAATTCGAATTGTAGGGAATAGACCCATATATGTGAGAACTTAAGGACTTATAGTTTTTAACATTTCTTCACGTTGGATATGATGTGTGTGAAGAACACATGAATAACAGAATACACAAAATAACAAGAATACACAAAATAACAGTATACCTCCAAATGTGAATTTTTGTGAATGGACCCAAGAGAGTACAAATTTTACAAATCTGTGTGCAAGAGAATTCTCCGGGTGGAGAATAGTTTAAAGACCAATAAACTTCCAAGAGGCAGGGGATCCAAGTCCTGCCTCTTTAAAATGAACTACCATAGTCTTGTCCCATTCTTTATCTGTACCCAAAATGTTGTCAATATTTAAGATTTGGGAGACACATTTGTATCCATCATTAACTTAATGGATCCTGGTTCTATTGAATTGTTTTGCAAGTGAAATTAATAGTACATTCTATTAATGCACTCCTGATGTCTAGGAGGAAGCATCTTCCCCCAATGTATTGTCCAGCTCACCAAACATGATGAGTGGTCTTCAAAGTAAAATAGATTCAGTGGTAGCATAAAGTCTTTTACAACTAAATTAATATTCAATATATTATCCATTAATTTAAATCTATACAGAACAAGTTTGGATCTCAAGGGAACTGTTTGAATCCTGTTGGCTGCCAATTATGTACACAAAATATTTGCCAAGGTAGAGTGCTAGAATTTTATAGTTGTATAGACTGTGTTCTCTTAATGAATACAGTAAAGCCAACAGGTTTGGATTCCCCACAAAGATGGTTAAACAGCATATAAAAAGCAGCCTCCACAAGGTCCCAAATTCCCAAAAATAACCGTAGTGGTCCAGCACTCAGTAGTAGTGAGATCAAATCTTTATTACAACCGCCAGGGGCAACGTTTCGACCAAAAGCACATGTTTCTTAAGGCTTGACAAAGACCATTGACAAAGACCGTTGACAAAGATCATTTGCTTGTAATGTTGCCTAGATTTGAGATCACTACTACTGAGTGCTAGACCACCACATTTATTTTTGTGGATTCCCCACTGACAGGGGGAATCAACTAAATAATTTAGTGGCCCATTTTCCAATTTCATCAGCCTACTCGTTATCATCAGAGACAGATACAAATAAACAGGCAGGACAGATATACTGACCGATCAGATACAGAGGTAGACAGACAGGCAGACACAGAGATAGACCCAGATAGACAGACAGGACATTTGTACTGACAGATAAGGTACAGAGATCGCTAGACAGAAAGGCAGACACAGAGAGAGAGAGATACAGACACAGATAGACAGACAGGACAGATATGCTGACAGATTAAGTACAGAGACTGATAGATAGATCATAGAGACAGACACGGATAGACAGGCAGGAGATATATATTGATAGATCAGGTACAGAGGTTGATAGAACGTGCTCCACACTAAGTCATTGATATCCAAATTTGGCCCTCCAGGTGTTTCTCTACTACAACTAGCATGATTCCTGTACACTAGAGAGCTGGTACAAAATGATGGGGTGAAGTTCAGACAACTAGGCACTAGAGAATTTAGAAGTGAAAAGTGGTGCAGGCCCCAGAATACTGAGCTAGGGTAGAGGGTAACATGGGGGGTGCACTCCAGCCCTCCTCTTAGCTACTTCTGGTCTCAACATCAAGCACAGAGAATGCCTGGCCTGTCAGGGGATACGCATGATATTGGGGAAAAAGTGGAATAAAACAACAGTCTAGCAATAAAAATAAAATACACTAAAAAATTGTGTTATAACTGGTTAACCCTGCAGAAGGTTTTTTTTTTGTTTCTTTTTTACGTATTCATCCTTTAAAATAACTGATCATAAGAACCTTCTGTATATTTTAGAAATGTGGTACCTTCTCGCTCTCTGCACACCTCCGCCAAAGAAGACAGGTACAGTATTATATCACAGTAATTTTGTGACAAGCCGTCCAATTAAGAAGAGCGCAATTTCCCCCGCGATTGCGTTCCTTGGATGGCGTTATCTCATAATCTTATGTTAAAGGAACCCATTGAACAGATGTTTTATTGTTTAGAAGGTAGAATAATTCATGAGGAATCTGCACTGGGAACCTAAATGCCCCTTTTTAAATATTTATATTTAATTACCAAATGGCTTTAAACGTAAGAAGGTTAACTGAAAAGGGAAAATCTCAGCATCGGTTAAAACGAGAGACAGTAACAAAAAAGAAGATAGAGTTTATATGGCATAAAATAGACTAGGCGCCCGAATAGGATCCGGTCCGAAAAAAATAACTCTTATGCAAAATGTTCTAGTAATAAAATAATTTGCTGAGATTCTTTCTTTTACTTTTAACTGGTCAGGTTTACTTACAGTTAAGAAATGTTATGTATACATTGATAATTTTTTTATGTTTTGAAAAATATACATTTTTCCAACTGCCATACACACAACATGTTATCTTATTTAACATTATTTTCGATGTTTTAAATTATTTTAAAAGCTCTCGGACAACTTGTCTTTAACTATAATTTATACAATTTCCCTAGACACCCTATAGAGAGCTCCTGTGAGTGGGTAGGGGTTCGTGTCCAGAAGCTGGTCTATACATACAGAAACTAGACGCATTTCTAGACGCATTTCGCCATGTAGGGCTTCCTCGGAGGTCAATGTAGACAATGCAATAAATGGTCCGACGGAGAGAAATATAATGAGAGAAAAGAGCTAAGAGAAAGTGGGGAAGAGGGGTGTAAGGCACATGGAAAACACAGTGTTCATAAAAACATGTACAGCAAAATAGAAATACCCTATACGTCATACAATAAGGATGGAGATAACAATGGAGAGAGGGGAAAATATGTATAATGCATTTCAGATGAAGGTGCAGTTTAGCAAACATCTAAAAAAAGAGAACAAAAGCTAAGGATGAACTCATAGTAGTGAAAATGTGATAACAGGCCATTTAAAACTGATAGATTACCTACTCGTGAGAAAATGTTAATAAATGGATATATGCAGGGATGTCAGTATGTGTATTCTGTACAGCATAGGTTATAGGTTGAATAAGTGAATGTAATTAATAGAGTGCTGTTCTATGAAGTCACGTAATCCTGCCCACTTCTGCCTCGCCCCCTTTACTGGATTCCTGCTTCAGAATGTTGGCAGGTATGTAGAAACATTGAAACATAGAATGTGTCGGACGATAAGAACCATTCGGTCCATCTAGTCTGCCCAATTTTTTTTTAGTACTTTTATTAGTCCCCCGTTCCCGGTCTTATAGCTAGGATAGCCTTGTGTCTATCCCACGTATGCTTAAACTCCTTGACTGTGTTTACCTCTACCACTTCTGCTGGAATACATCCACTACCACTGGAAGGCTATTCCATACATCCACTACCCTCTCAGTAAAGTAATACTTCCTGATATTACTTTTAAATCGTTGCCCCTCTAATTTAAGACTATGTCCTCTAGTTGTGGTAGTTTTTCTTCTTTTAAATATACTCTCTTCCTTCACTGTGTTGATTCCCTTTATGTATTTAAATGTTTCTATCATATCCCCCCATGTAACGTCTTTCCTCCAAGCTATACATGTTATAAAATATGGGCAACCATGGTCTCCCCCCCCCCCCCCCCCCCGATATTTATAATAACCAAGTGTTTTTAACCTGGTTACAATATTCTCTGCATTTCAAGAGGACGTAATTAGTAACCAATTTCATGGTATTCATTTTATCTACCTTGAAAGGATGAATGGCTGATATGGCCTTGACGAGGATTGAACCGGAAACTCTGAGTATTGAACAGGTTATTTTAGTTGGCGCATTAGCCAAGTGAGCTTTCTCTTCGGCCTGTAAGTGTCTAATCCTTCCGTTCCCATTTATAGGACTGCACGTATTTGAAGGAAGTAACTCAGGAGACAGATGGACCAGGCAGTAGATAGTCAGACGGGTCCAGTCCCTCTGTCTGAACACGGAATACCTTCCAACTTCTCATGTAACTCACGTGAAGCTGTGTCTTTCTCCTGAACATAGCTCTTCAGGAATTCATTCTTTCTGTTCCAGGAACAGAACTAGAAACATAAAATATTAAGATACACATTAGCAGACACGCCTTGTCTATGTTTATTGCACGTTAAACTCATCTTGACAGTTCTTTTTCTTACGGTAGGAATGAAAAGACCATTAAATAATGTATTCTTTACACACCAAATCTATTATGACTGGTGCAAATGTATTAATGTGCACCTTTTATACATTCCGACACTATTAATAAAGCATTTCTGTATTTGGGATGGAGGCGGATAATACTTAATAATTGTGTAAAAAAAATGATTTGGCTAATCTTTCTTTGTAACGTTCCATTATATCGTGTAACATAAGTGACCCTGGTTTTATGAAACAAAAAAGGGGAAAACTGTATTTAGAAAGCTGGATTTTATCGAATAAAGAATCACCCAGTGGCCCTGGTATAAAGTAGCAGGAGGCCGAGGTACAAGTGGGACTGTACATGTAAATGACTTGGTATTTTTGGGGAACACTTAGGAAGAGCGAAAAATAAACAGACATGCATTCTGCACTAGAGAACACGTTTATTGTGCTTCTATATTATAAAGCGCTACAGATCTTGCTGGAGGCTTAGCTGTTCGTGCCAGTAAACACCATAGAGCTGCACTAATAGCACACAAAACTGTCCTATCTGTGATGTAATAATAAGCGCCAGATAACAGGTTAGCAATATAACCCTTTTAAAACCAATATATTATACGTCTGGGTACATTTTATGTGAAAGAAGTACATTACAGCTAAACACAAACACCGCAGAAGTGTTAAAACAGCCCATGTCGTCAAGGGGTTAAGCATGACTGTCCAATCCTGGACACTGGACCTGTGCATGTCCAGAAGCTCTGTCACTCAACCTTCCAAGCTGCATGTCCCGGTGTCCTGGATTGCCAGGGGAAGAAGTAGAGGTTTGCTAAACAGCAAAAAAATCAGAAACATTCCATTCAAATAAATGAACACAATCATTTATTCAATAGTGGGGAAAATGAGCATCTTTCTCTTTAAGGGATGAACTAAGGACTTTATTCACGAAAGAGGCAATTGCAGGAAATTGACAAGAGAATTTCTAATTTAAAGCCTAAGTAGCCTTAAAGTACAGTTGGGAAGAAAAACTCAACTACCTTGACCTTCATTTTAAAATTCCCTTGTCAATTAACTGTAAATCCCTCTTTCATGAAAGAGCCTTAAAGGACAACTGTAGCAAAAAATGAACTTATGTTTCATTGAAAGATTGTGTCAAGTGTAGGTAGTTCAGGTAGAAATTATTTAAGAAAAGAATACAAATCCCTAATTGAGGATTCTTGCTCCAAAGAGTTCTAACAGGGGGAGGACATGTTGTTTAGAATCTTGGGTCAGATCGGTCAGATCTTCCTTTATCTGAACCAAGGTGAATGAAGATCTGACCCAACATTCTAAACAACATGTCCGCCCCCTGAGAGAGAAGTGTGGAGCAAAGAGGACTGAATAAGGTACTTTATTTGTATTCTTTCATTAACAAATTTATATTTAAAAGAGCCATACTTGATGCCATTTTTCAATTAAACAGAACTTAATTTGTTGCCTATCGTTGTCATTTAAATTAGAAATGTATCTGTCTCAGTTCCCTGCAATTCTCTCTTTATTGAGTAGACCCTGTTTAAATGTTTAAAAGAGCAGCCCAGCCTTAATAGATGCAATTGACTTGTCAGCTGCCATGCTGCATGCTGAGCACATCCCTTGCACACAGTGAGTTAATCTCAGGCTATCATTTCCCAGGCTTCACAAACTTGTAGCATAGATATTTTATTATGCATTATCATCGTGCACATGATGAGTTGATTTGTTTATGGTGTGTGAAGAGTGTGTGGTTTAGCACTAAAAAGTCTGTGTTGTCAGCTGGAGGGGAGGTAAATACAGCATAAGATAGACAGAGAAAGCTGCTGCTCCACATTCATATTGTATAACATTTGAAGGGTCTCTGTCACCTCCACAGTTTGTACTTTGCACATCATGAATCCACCCCGTAAAAGGGACTCTGGCTCTTGGGACACGATGGGGCGCTGCCTAAAGTGGGCATAGTTATGTGACATTGTTTGACACCTCCCACCCCCCACCCCCCAAATGGAGCTGCAGGCACAATGTATCTCGTGTATTTCTAGGGGGTTGTGTGCTGCGAACAGCCAGTGCACAAACCCCCGGAAATACACGAGTTACATCCAAGGGTCCGACGGCAGCTGCGAATTCAGAAAACAGAGTCACTCACTCTGTTGCTAGATTTTTGTATACTTTTCGCGCTGGTCGAATTGGCAACAAAGTGAGTGATTCTGTTGCCGAATTCGCAACTGCCCGCCTGTCTTCCCGTTGTATTTCCGGGGGTATTTCTCTCTGTTTGGAGCACACAAACCCCAGAAATACACAGCACGGCTGCTGCTCCATGCTAGGTGTGCGGCGCATAGTGTACTTTTTTTATTTCGTATTTTGTCCATTTTGTGTATTTTATTCTTAATAAGGATTTTATTTGATAATATGGAATTTGTTTTGTTTTTCTTTTAAGTATTTGCCTCCTTGGCATGCGTCAGGAGCTATTTTAACTGCAAACCTTTTAGTTTTGAATGGAGGTCTCCCAGACATACCCAATCTAACCACAAAGCTGCCCCTGCAAAGTTCCAAACACTTCCTGTACTGTTGCCACTATAGTTATATTAAAATTACTTTTCTTCACCTTTTTTCTCATCTTGTGCATCACGCAAAAAAAGCTGAAAATAAATTTTAATATAACACCTAAAGTATTATAGCATTGGCTAGCCGCTATGCAATGTTTAGATGTCATCAGGAAGGTATTATAATGGCACATTGTCTGGTTGTCCATGACAGTGTCCTTACCAGAAACGTTCTATAATTACTAAGGGGGGAAATGTGAAAAAAGCTCTCTGTGGATAATACCAGAGCGTTAAAACATTAATTCTTTCTGTAGTTGGATTTTTCTTTTCAGCAATTAAATCTGTCACTGACAGTCAGAATTCTAATGCACTTAGCTGTGACTAATTCCTCTGTCTGTCCAAGATTATCTATACCTCTCAGTCTGTTTGTTATTTTTTAGCAATATCATTATCTCTTTTTATGTGTGTGTCTCTTGGGCCTATTCACTAAAAGGTGAGGTGCTGGTGAGATGGGGTGAGATAAACATTTTGATGAGGGACAAACATGGTACATCAATAGGCATGGGTTCAGCTGAATTCTCAGGAGCTTTGACCAATGGATTTCTATCAGACAAGTCCATCTGACCCAACTCAACCCTCCATGAGCCCACCTAGAGGTTACACGATTTAAATAACTTTTGTTGCACAACCCTGACAAGGTCACTTAATGCAACATAATGGCTCCAAATTAAAGTTAAATACCTGAGATAATAATTCTTAGGTGGGTAGCCAACATACATCAATTGTACACCAAAAGTGAAAATATGAGCCCTTACCAATACACATATAGAATATCAGATCACCCCAAGGCCTCAAAAAAATCAAATACATTAAGATGAGCTAATGTATCGACTATATAATATGTTCAATTCTTAGGGGTTGCGGTTTCATTTCAGGTACGGTTATCTCAGCAAGGCATCTTTCCCAGGTGAATAAAATGGGAACCATTAACTAGGGTAATAACAACATACCCTGTGCGTAGTACTTGAAAATCTCTCTCTGCGCTAGCAGTGAGAGACCCTCGCATTCGGCTGACCCCCGCTCTGATTGGCTGTGCACATGCTGACGTTTGTCAACACGTGACAACTGTGTCTCGCATGTGAGACACAGTAGTTAGTAAACCCACGTGTATCTATCTTCCTTGAAGGAAGCAAGGGTTAAACATGTTGGAATGTCCCTTTCATATCTAGATGTATCAACAATTTTCCAAATATTTTTTTTATACAGAACTGTGATATAATTTATAACAGAATCTATGGGGTGGTTACAAAGTCTAAAATAGACTTTAACATATTCAACACATCAGTGATTTAGGGTTACTGCATCTTTGTACCTCACTGGGGAATTTTTGAGAAAGAAAATTTGGGGGGGGGGGGAGGGTCTTCTTTAAACCTGTAAATGCAGATAGTGCCAAATATTGGGGGAATCGGCATGAGCACCTATTGTAAAAAGTATCCAAAGTGTAGTGCTGTGGATTCGCACTCCTTGTCCAAAGTACACTGTCCCGGTCTCAACCAGACTGTAATATTGACAAATAAACATAATGACTAGGGCTTCTGTGTAACTGTGGGTTTATTATCCAGAGGTTAACATCTCTTACCCCATACAGGAGTTTTCGTCAAGCAAGTTCCGAGAGTTTGTGCCGCCTTTGACGCCCCCTAAATTAGAGGGGCAACGATTTAAAAGTAATATCAGGAAGAATTACTTTACTGAGAGGGTAGTGGATGTATGGAATAGCCTGCCAGCAGAAGTGGTAAAGGTAAACACAGTCAAGGATTTTAAGCATGCGTGGGATAGACACAAGGCTATCCTAGCTATAAGACCAGGAACGGGGGACTAATAAAAGTACTCCAAAAAAAAATTGGGCAGACTAGATGGACCGAATGGTTCTTATCTGCCGACACATTCTATGTTTCTATGTTGTCCATTTTGGTTCGTGTGGCACTCATTGAACTGGAGCATAACAAAATCAGGTGCTGAGAAGCACCTGATTGGTTTGGGGGGTAATCCTTCCCCCACACTGATAAGTGCTGAGATTTATAAATAACATACATACATAACAAAAGGTGAATGTGCCTTTCTCTTTTTTTTAACCTCTCCCAACACTTTACAGTGCAGGGTTTTTTTTTATACAAGCCCCCTTTATGTGAATCTGTGATCACGGCAATCTTGAAAGCGACTCTCGAGACATAGCACACCCTGTAAATAATTACGTTTTTCTTTTTTTCTCGATGGCACGACCTAGAAGTTGCATGGAAGATGCAAAATACTTTTACCGACTTGCAAATCATGGAAATTGTCATGGTGATACAGCGGGACCTTAACAGGCGAGTAATGATTTAGTGAGGAAAGTCATTGTAATTTGTGAAATTGGTGTCAACCTGTGTTAGTGCTAACGACTGAGATTTGTTTTCGAATTCGAGGGAGTATCTGCATGTTGAGCACTGGATCACATTGTTCTATACTGAGGGAATAGACAATGAATATATTCCTTTTTTTTTTGAGTAAATCATATTTTATTGGTTTTGGACATAAAACAATACAGATATTTCAAACATGAATAAGGAAAGGGGATATTTGGAAAAATAAAAAGGGAATATACGGGAGCATTTCTAAGGGTTAAGATTAGATAGGAAGGGAAAGCAAAAAAAAAAACCACACAAAACAAAAATCAAAAACCAGACCAAACGACTCTTGATAGAAAGCACAGAAGGCATGAAATGTGACATTTTAACAATACATTAAAAACATGGAGAGAACTTCAAAATCCTCTGACAATCACAACTACCAGAATCTCCTCAAAGAAATATTTGTCAAAAGTCTGTGAGAAATGAGGTGGTGTGCAAAAGTGCCCCTCCCTTCTCCAACACCCCAATTTACTCAGGAGAGCTAGACTGTAAAATCCAGTGGAGCCAGGTTTGTCTGTATTTATCAAGCTACTTTAGCTAAAAGTTTAAGGTCAGAGTTCAGGATTGACATGGGTCTGTCATTTTTACAAAATTCTACATCTTTCCCTGGCTTGGGGATCACATGGATATGTGCTATTGTAGTGTGATGTTGAAGGCTCCTGCCCTCTAAGAGAGCGTTAAACATAGTGGTTAGAACAGGGAGTAAAATTTCTTTAAATTTCTTATAATAGCTTGTCGGGAGACCATCCGGGCCAAGGTATTTACCCGTAGCGGTTTGTTTCAGGGCTTCTCCAATTTGGATACCGAAATGGGAGACTCCAGTCCGGCCAGGTCTACGTCCGACAGCGTATTAGTTACATATTTGGACAAATAGCTATTGATCAGTTCATCCCTCTCAGACGCGTCTGACCCTGACAAAGGGGGTTTCAATTGGTAAAGAGCTTTATAGTGGGTAGTAAACGTGGTAAGTGTATCGGAAGGTTTATAATGGAAGGATTTACTGTTAGCTATTCTAATTTTTTGGGAATGAATATATTCCTTATCTACTACATTAATCCAATGAAATAATACAAATATAAGTGCCAATAATTCTAGTAAAATTCCTGAATTGCTGTATGTTTTAAAGTGGTACAAAATATTTTAATATATTAATTAACATATTATTAGCCACATCTCCTATATAAACCCAGTATGTATCTTTCCACAGACACCTCACTGAGACATAGCTGGGCAGCAGTTACTTGTGTTTCACCTAGTTGAGATGTCCTTTATTTATTATTTATGTAAAATTGAAGGACTCTCATGGGTCTATTCACTAAAATTTAACTTTGGATGTTGACTTTCATTTTGCAAGTAAGTCTGACTTACAACAAAAAAACAGGTTTGAATGTTCCCCAACTGAAAATAATGGGAGGTGAAATGATTAAAGCTATTTTTCTAAAAGTGGCCAAATTGGGTAACTCAGGGGGGGCTGAATTTGACATAGTTTCAAAATGAAAATCGACCTCCAAAGTTGAATTTTTTGTGAACAGACCCATCAGTGTGCTAGCAGTGATGAAAGGTCAGTGACCAGATCAGTCCACAGAGAGGCTGCTGGTGAAAGGTTAAGATGGGAGGTATCTTTAAAATGGATCCATCACACTTTTCACTGGGCTTCTATAATAAAATGCACAAGTGAAGTGAAAAGTTTAGAGGCTCTTTAATTGAACACTAGAGAGTGATTACACTATTGAGTCAGAGGTCATGTTTGGCTTCCTAATAACAAGCCAATGAATCAGCGTGTTATCACGCGAAACCCGTCAGGCGGATCACTCTCACCGGGTCCTCTGTTTTAAGTGTCTACGTGTATGTTATATTTAATACATTTTTCTATTTTTCACCATATCTACTTGGAGTGCATGCGTTTTTTTCTTTGTTTTCTCCTAATAACAAGGCTTTGTACGAAGATCATACACAATGGATGCAGCTACTATGTCACAGATTTGGATGTACTTATTTTCTTCAACACAATTCAACAAAAATGTACAAATGACAATTATGTACCTATACCTCCCAACATTGCCCCCCCCCCCCCCCCCCCTGGCGAATCGGGATACCGGGGGGCAGTGTCTGGCGAAAAGAGGTAGAGCTCGGCAGGACAGACCCACCAAAAACCAGAACAATTAGGAGGCATTGTGTATCTGAGGTAGAGAAGGGTTGAGGTATAAAAGACCAGTGGAGACTTGGGAACTAAACAATGCTCTATTGGTCTTTCTATCTAATTATCTTGTCCGTCTTTCTATATATATTTTTCTCTATCTCTTATGATAACTGGTGGACTGGTAAAATTGCCTCATGGGAAACTCTATATATACAGTCTACTTCAGCGATGGTAAAACTATGGCACGGGTGCCACCTGTGGCACTCGCAGAGCCTCTGAGGTGGCACCTAAGTGTCCACTCAATAAAGAGAGAATTGCAGGGAATTGAGATGGGAATTTCAAACTTCAGGCCAAAGTAGCAGAGTTGGGAATCCAAAATTGGAGCATTTTTCTAACCAATTTTTCCATGGCTACTTTGGCCTTTAATGAGCAGATCCTTGAGCATATGAGAGCACCATTATCATACACGGAGGTGTGTGGAGCACACGGGGGATGAAGGGAGGGGACTGAGATGGGGCAACAAAAGGAAAGGGAACAATAACAGAGAGAAGGGGAAACTAGAATGAACTGCAATTGAAATGGGAGGAGGAAGCCTATTCTCAGGAAAAATGGCTCGTTGAGGACTCTTAACTTGGCATCCTGAGGATCAATGGGCTTAAAAAACATTTGCCATCACTGGTCAAGGTGATCTGTACCTCATTACTGCTCAACTAGATATTGCCAAATTAAATAACACATTGGATTCATAGTTAATAAAATAATAAAACAATTGTGTATTGGTTTTTTTTTTGACACTCAGTAGATCGCGAGATTGTCTTATATACTCACAAGAGTTGATTTGCCATCATTGTGTCATTTTGTCTTTTCTAATTTATCTGTCACCCTGGGATCTCTCTCCCTCATATGATCTTGTTGGGAGTTCTGCGGTTAAACGTTACCCTCGTGTTTTAGGGCGACCGTATTCCCATATACCGGCAAGTGAAATAAATGAAACATTAAACATTCAAACAGACATTTACAATTACACACGTATGCCAGGGATAGTTCGAGGTTGATCGTATCTCAGCTTCTTTTGGTTCTTAGCGGGTGTAGCCTTTAAACTTTTTCAATCTATTTATTCTGAGGGAGGGCCCTATGGGGGGAACTGGTTCCACCAGGGCTGCCAAATTTTGTAATATGCCGGAAGTCGTTTATTGTTTTTTGAAATATCCCTTCTCCATCTCACCAAAGTGATTCATGGTGTCCCTTACAATTCCCCATCCAATCTTGTCGTTTTTTTTTCCATTTCTGGGCAATGCACCTTTTCATTGCCAAAAATAGTTGAATAGCTAATTTTCTATCATCCCCATAAAAGTCTTCCATATTACAGTGGAGGAGAGCCTGATCTGCACGCATAGGTAAGTTGCGATTGAAGAGGGAACAATTGTGTATTGTTGAAAAAAAAAAAAAGAAACCTTTTCTGTGATGTGCTATCTCGTCAGCTTAGATATTTTAACACACGCATTCTAACATGCTCTTATCCGTTGCCATAGCAACATCAGGAAGAAGAAAAAAAAACACTATTATCTTTACATTTCAATGTTGACTTCTTTGCTTTTCCGAAAAGATATTGTCCCATTTTGCGCACTTCGTGTAGAAAATTGACAGTGGTGGACATGTCTGAAACTAATTTACACTGTACCACATGATTTTGGGGGGGGGGGGGGGTTGGGGAGCGAACGCATAATGGTAACAATATGTCAAATCTGCATGCAGCATTGTCAAGGATTCTACACTTAATAAAATGTGAAACGTTTTTAACTTCCAATTATAAGCCGAAGATACTCTATATTGACAAAAGTATTGGGACACACCATTTAATTATTGAATTCCAGTGTTACAGACAGACCTATTACCACAGGTGTATAAAATCAAGCACCTAGCCATGCAGGCTGCATTTACAAACATCTGTGGGGGGGGGAATGGGTCGTTCTGAAGTGCTCAGTGAATTCACTGTGATAGGATGCTGCCACCTTGGCAATAAGTCAGTTTGTGAAGTTTCATCCCTGCTAGGTATTCCACGGTCAGCTGTAAGTGGTATTATTGGAAAGTGGAAGTGCTGAGACGCATGGTGTGTAAAAGTCTCGAATGCTCTGCTGATTCCATTGCTGAAGATTCCAAACTTCCACCGGCATTAATATCAGCACAAACACTGTGCAGCGGGAGCTTCACGGAATGGGTATCCATGGCCAAGCAACTGCATGCAAGCCTCACATCCCCAAGTACAATGCCAAGTGTTGTAATTTAAAAATATATATGTATGGTCATTGTCCGTGTCCAAGAGTACAACCCACAGTTAAAAGGTTCTTGGTAGGTATTTCTCTTTGTAACAGTCCAAAGTATTGGTTTACTGCTTCCCACATAAAATGAAAAAGGAGGCCCGAAGATATCTTAATCATATGGTATGTTTCTTGTCCTTCTCTGAAGTGACTAGAGGTTTATTGGCAAATGATATACAATAATGCACATCATTTAAAAAAAAAAAATCAATGTATGTTGGACACTATATCTCCAAAAACTTAATATGGAGGACTTTGTATTCTATGAAAAAGGTAGAATATTGATGTTACGTTGGTACCAGTGTTTGTAAGACTTAGGTCTTTATTCATATAAGAGGGAATTGAAAGTAATTGACAAGGGAATATCAAACGTAAGGCCAAAGTATCCAGGTTCTCCAAATCATTTCTCCAACTCACCAACTTTGGCTTGTAATTCCCTTGTCAATGTTGTGCAATTCCCATTTTCAAGAATAAAACATTATTATGGGATTTATAAGACTTATTTGGTCAGGAACATCACTATGCAATTATACTACCTGCCTTTAATATGCCCCTGTGTTTTTTAGAATGGGCAGAACTGGGGGCAATTATTTGGTAGCACCAACCTCCATCTCATGGCCAAGGGGTAGCCACCAACATCGTTCCTTTGCGGACATTTATTGGACTTTAGGTGGACAAACCCAATGGGTAAGGAATTCTCTGTGTATGTTTTTTATTATATGATATTTTATATTTGTCTTTTGTTGTATTACTTGTTATTTTATATTGTATACGTTTTATCCATGTGACAACTTCTATATATACATACAGTGGCCATGGATTAATTTTTGCTTTATTTGTATATGCATCTCTATATCTGTTTTGTGCAATAAATTTATATTTTATATACTATATATACTTGTCTCTGGAGTCCATACTATCCTTTACTGTATATCCTAGCGCCGTCTCTCTCTGACCAGTTTTTGGACTTTGTAATGGACAATGTAATAACCTTCTACGGAACCTTCACCGAACTTGCCACAGACACTGCTGTCCTTGTACGGACACTTTGCCCATCCCTGCTTATCACTCGAAGCAACTTAGCAACTGCAGCTATCATAATTATATTTCCAGAGCTAGAAGAACTACTAAAATAAAATAAAAAACAATTGAATACATTTCTCTGTGGTTTTTACTCTGTATACATTTTTATAAAGGGCACCGGGAAGAACATTCATGCTGTCAGTATAATTTCAGTAATATTAAATGCCGACCAGATAACCGATGTTTATAGGAGAACATGATGTATCCGCGTAACCAATGATAGAGCGCAAGCAGTGCACTATTCCTAATAGATTTCTGCAAGCCAACCTAGAGAATTTGCTAGACCCTCCAGTCCGTCTTGCAGAGAGAAGCATTTTACATTTTATTGCACCGAACAGAGCATAACAAAAATGAAAGATCGCTACGCAGCACGGCAAAAAAAAATAAAAAAGATAACAAAGCAGATTCTCCGGCAGAACACAAGGTTTACAGACATGTAAAACAGACTTACCCTGTGTCGCCATAAAAAAAAAAAAACGCCTGAAGGTATACGTGTTGAAGTGACAGGATGATGAAACAATTTATAGCCAAAACATAGAGATGTAGTTCAAACATACTGTGTACAATGAAGTTTATTAGATGGTTAAGAGAAGTGCGACATTTGGGAAGAAGGGGACATGATGACTGTTACCTCTGTGATCCAATGCCTCAGGCCTACTCACATCATCTACTGGCTCTTCTGTCTCATGTTTGTTTGTGAATTCACCATTGCATCGGCACCCTGCCTTGTGATCGACCGCTGAACGTTCATAGAGTTTAATACTTGTGTCTTTCTTTGATACGCCTGTTTGCGTGCGAGATGAACTGGCACCAATTTTAAAAGACCCTGTTTTCCAGGCATTTCTTCTCCCTAGTGTGGATCTATTAATAACTCTGTTAACTCTCGTATTTGACTGTGTCTGACTGATTATCCTGGTCTGCCCCGGCTTGGCTGACTAACCATTCCCTGTTTTGACCTGGTCGGCTGACTTTCCTGTTCCTTATTTGACCCGGCTTGGCTGACTATCCTTTCCCTGTTTTGACCTGGTCGGCTGACTGTCCTGTTCCTTTTTTTAACCCGGCTTGGCGGACTGTCCTTTCCCTGTTTTGACCTGGTCGGCTGACTGTCCTGTTCCTTTTTTTAACCCGGCTTGGCGGACTGTCCTTTCCCTGTTTTGACCTGGTCGGCTGACTTTCCTGTTCCTTATTTGACCCGGCTTGGCTGACTATCCTTTCCCTGTTTTGACCTGGTTGGCTGACTGTCCTGTTCCTTTTTTTAACCCGGCTTGGCGGACTGTCCTTTCCCTGTTTTGACCTGGTCGGCTGACTGTCCTGTTCCTTATTTGACCCGGCTTGGCTGACTATCCTTTCCCTGTTTTGACCTGGTTGGCTGACTGTCCTGTTCCTTTTTTTAACCCGGCTTGGCGGACTGTCCTTTCCCTGTTTTGACCTGGTTGGCTGACTGTCCTGTTCCTTTTTTTAACCCGGCTTGGCGGACTGTCCTTTCCCTGTTTTGACCTGGTTGGCTGACTGTCCTGTTACTTATTTGACCCTGCTTGGTTGACTATCCTTTCCCTGTTTTGACCTGGTCGGCTGACTGTCCTGTTCCTTTTTTGACCCGGCTTGGCTGTCTATCTTTTTCGCTGTAGCAGTCCCACTGTACAACTTCCCTTAGGAGTCAAACTAAAATAGATCTGAGGTACCTTGGACAGCCCTTCGCTAATCTTAGCTCCGGACTCAACCTTGGGGAACAGTTTGTTAAGAGAAATAACTTGTGACAATGTCAGAGCATTCATGACCAGGCTGTAATACTGACCCAACCGCTCCATATTTGCCTGTGCTGCTACCCAAAGACCTTCTTTGATTCAAATCACAGTAGCAATTTAAAAGTCAATTTAAAAAAGTGCATGTTGCTCTAGGGGCCATTTATTTACCTGCAAGATCTTCGCCGGTACATCCTCCCCGGACATACGGTGTTAAGTCTATTTTTAAATCTCTCTGCTGTTCGTGTCTCTTTTAGAACAAGAAGAAAAGAAAAAAAGAGAGATCGTAGTCAAACTAATTCAAAAGTGATAAATTGAGCCCAGTGTATTCTGTCCTTGGACTAATTAACAGAATGGGTAATTTACAGTCCCCATAGCGTACGACTCCATATTCTTTACAGATTACTGAGCTCGATCGGCAAAACCATTACCATTTTTCAAAGACGTCAAGATGGGCCCTAACGCTTCTGTACTCAACGATACCAGTTTCATTATTTTCCTTCAGGGGATAGAGCCGAAGGCTTTGTTTAATAAAGTACATCTTCCGGGCCGAGGAAGATGTCTTAAATTGCGTTGGATCTTGCAGGGGACTGTGTAGAATTAAATACGGGGTATTATATTTACTCATCAATGTTAGCCTGTTAATGCTGGAAAGTTACAGACAATCTATGCTTAAGAAATCACCACTGAATGTTTGATTAAAGCAGTACAATTGTACTCATCAATAACAATTATTTTATTTTTTTTTAAATTGTCTCCATCAATCTATCTAGCTGCTTTAAAAACAGGAACAAGTTTATTTAGATATGGACACAGCTAGGCTCAAAGAAAACACTGATTTTGAAAATAGGTCACTGATGTAACAATGAATCTCAGGCGGTGTGGATATTAATTTAAAAAAATGCTTGTTTAAGGAGTAGTAGATTTTGGAACCGCCCTGCAGTACACATTTTCCAAAATTATTACACGCATCTCAACTGTCCCTCGTTGTGCGGTATCAGTGGAATTCTACGGTGTCTGGTAACTCAGTAGCACTGTAGTTGAGTGACAGTGCCTACCGCGCATGGTAGGGCTAACATGCCACCAGGGCCGGCCTTAGGGGTGTGCGACCTGTGCGAGCGCACAGGGCGCAACACTCCAGGGGGCGCCTGCCCGGCAACTCAAAAAAAAAAAAAATGTGAAAAAATAAAAATCCGGTAGAGGCACTGGCTGGGGGAGATCAAAAGATCCCCCCTCACCAGCCCTCTGCTCGGCATACTGTGCTGGGTCCGGGGAGGGGGCAGAGCTAACCGGCTGAGAGGTGTAGCTCCGCCCCCACCCTGTGAAGCATAGCAGCGTCTGTTTCATGGGGAGCCCCGGGCAGCATGAGAAGGTGCTGCTCGCGCTCCCCATGCTTTCATTAAGCATGGGGAGCCTAGCAGCACTTTCTCGTTGCTGCCTGTGAAGCAGACACTGCTCTGCTTCACAGGGTGGGGGAGGAGCTACACCGCTCAGCCAGTTAGCTCCGCCCCCTCCCTGGATCCACATTTGCAGGTAAAGGAGGGAGACAGAACAGGGGGAGGAAAGAGAGACAGAACAAGGGGAGGGGGGATAGAGAGACAGCACAGGGGGAGGGGGAGAGAGACAGAACAGAGGGAGGGGGGAGAGAGAGACAGCACAGGGGGAGAGAGAGAGACAGAACAGGGGGAGGGGGAGAGAGACAGAACAGAGGGAGGGGGGAGAGAGAGACTGCACAGGGGGAGAGAGAGAGACAGAACAGGGGGAGGGGGAAGAGAGAGAGACAGCACAAAGGGGGGAGAGAGACAGAACAGGGGGAGAGAGAGAGACAGTACAGGGGGAGGGGGGAGAGAGAGACAGAACAGGGGGAGGGGGGAGAGAGAGACAGAACAGGGGGAGGGGGGAGAGAGACACAGAACAGGGGGAGGGGGGAGAGACAAAAGGGGAGGGGGGAGAGACATAACGGGGGGGGAGACAGAACAGGGGAGGGGGGGAGAGAGACAGAACAAAGGAAGGTGAGGAGAGAGACAGAACAGAGGGAGAGAGAGAAAACAGGTATGATGGAGTTAGAGAGAGACAGACATGGCAATGAAGAGAAAAGAGACACATATACAGGGGGTGAAAGAGATGGGGGGGGGCGCCACGGGGGAAGCCCGCACAGGGCGCTGGGACACTTAAGGCCGGCCCTGCATGCCACCTCCCAACTTCCGCACCACCAGCGTACCCAGCGTCGTCGTCCCCTGAAATCAGGGGTGTCAAATTGCAGCCATCCAGTTGTTGGAAAACTACATCTTGTATATTCCCCTACCAGCTTCTCAGCTCATGGAAAGTTTGGGCTATCAGCAACAGGAAGGGAACAGTTTGACACCTTTGTACTAAATTAAAGAGCCTATATAGCAATGATTCGCACGGTGGTGCTTTTAAGGAAGACTAGGCTGGTCTATTTTTCTGCCCTGCTTTAAACTTCAGCCTCTCTGTTTTTTTCCCAAACAGTTTAGTTTAATCCCTTTTATTTTTTTATTTCTATTCAGCGTGGAGGGGTGCTAGCCATTTTTCCTCTGCAACATTGTTTCAAGGTGACACATCGGATCATCAACCGAATAAAGAGCTGTCTATTGCTATGTGTTAACATTTTATAGCACTCATTCCCTTTCAGGAACCCAGCCTTGGAGTGAAGGATTGAAGTAATCGGATGAATTGAAGTAATTGGACTGGCAGCAGATGATCCAATGCCCAGGGAGCTGTGCCATGATACAAAGCAAAAAAAAAGGCTGATTCACTAATTACAAAATGGAGTGGGAGGAGGAGTGGGAGATGTATAATTACATATGATCCCTAAGGTTGATTGCCTGTAGTAATTGTAATAATTAGTGGAATGAGAATAAAATCTTACTTCCAAAAGGCCCCAGAGGTCCAGATAGGTCATTTGGTTAAGAAGATACTCTTGTGTTGTATCTGCCCATTAGGTGGATTGTTTTGTCTCGCATTTCAAGTGCCTGTTTTATGTTATGTTGATCAGATTTTTTGTGTGTGTGATTTATCATGTGTTTTAATAAATTAGATTTGCTGCGCTGCCTAATATTTCTGTCTGTTGGTTTGTTTTCTTTCCAGCAAAGAAGCATGGAATTCTTCACTTACACTAACCCCAGCTCTGAAATAAATGACTGCTCCGGCAGCAAAAGGGAGAATTGGGGGGGGGGGGGTAAGGGGGGGGCATGATTAGAAAAAGTTAATTGCATGGCCAGTAATGCATGGATTAAGCTGTCTATTTTTTGCTGAAATCTGTATAACTGTATATGGAAAAAGTCAAATCCCGAAATCTTTAACGTAGACCACTCAATAAAGAGAGAATTAACTTAAGGCCAAAGTAGCCGAGCTGGAAAAATACTTACGCATGTAAATTATATAATGCATGTAAATACAATATTATATTGTTATATAAACAGAAACAAGATAAGTACTTTGCACAGTCCTTAATATGCAGATTTTGGTGAACAAAATCAAGAGGCCACCCGCTACGACTTGAAGAAAGGAGATTTAGTCTACGACAGTGGAAGGGATTTTTTTTACAGTAAGGACAATTAAGATATGGAATTCACTGCCTGAAGAAGTGGTTCTAGCAAATACAATAGATGCCTTTAAAAGGGGCCTGGATAGTTTTTTTAATGAGCCGGAGCATAGAGGGCTATGCATGTTAGTATAGGCATTAATATTTATTTAGTGCTTGTTGATCCAAGGAGAAATCTGATTGCCATTTGGAGTCAAGAAGGAATTTTTTTCCCACTGAATGCAGGGGGGGAGGAACCCTAACCCTACCCCTAATGGGTTTTTTTTTTTGTTCCCTTCTTTTGGATCAACAGCGGTAAACATGGGATAGGAAAAGGGTTGAACTTGATGGACGCAAGTCCTTTTTCAACCTAAACTACTATGTGACTATGTAACACTGGAGCAAGGTAAGTACTTTGCAGGTAATCAATGCAATTGTTATATGCACAGTAACAAAAGTACTTTTTCAGGTATTTGATTATTGTTCTATTCACTAACAGGTGCAGAAATAAATAGGAGAGCCTTTCCAGGAAACTTTGCACTAAAGCCATGTGTTCAACTGGTTCTGTTAGTGAATCCATGACTCCTCACCAGCAGTTCGGCTACAAGTATCTAGTTTCAAATACAGAATGCAGAAGAGATGTTTCTGTCTTCTTCAACTAATGCAGATCCTCAGTACTTCCAACTTTTGTGAAGAGAGTCGAAAGCGCACGAGCTGTCAGACATGCTTCTGAGCGGAAAGTCTGTCGGACGGAGGCGGTTGGCAAGCCCCGTGACAATACCTCCTCCAAAAGGGCTACCCCGGGAGCCCAAACTGGAAGGTTTTGTAAAAAGAAGTCTATGGAATGCTGCAATCAATCTTGGAGCATCAATCAGGTTCCCGAGATTTTTTTTGACTAGTACACCTGGCTCCTGAGTCAAGGAGAACATCACATGTGATTGATCATTACACTGAAGAAGACAAGGAAAAACCAAAAGAACTAAGTAACAAGAAAGAGCACATATACTTTATTTGAACTACCTGTATTAAAGAAAGGACGGACTGGACGAGAGGGGACGAAAAAATGTCCAGTTTTTTCACAGTAGAGGCATATTTTGACTCTTCTTCATCTTAATTTATCTTCTTCTGAGAGAAAGAAAACTATAAACCATCTTCAAGTAAAAAAAAAAAAATGCACTTCAAATATATAAAACATATGTACAACATAAGTGAAAATATGCTAGCTCGGTGTGCAACTACCCTCTTACCCTAAAAGTACCCCGTAACCCAAAACCCTAACCCTTAGTCTCAAACTAACCCTAATCCTAACCCAGAACCTGCTACCTTTTCCCTGTCAGTCTGAAGCCATCTCAAGTGGCCTAATCTGACGGGTCCTCGCAGCAGGGTTTAAAAAATACTTGATTTGCACACGCTGAGTTGCTTCTTTTTGAAAAATACATAATATGTGCTCTTTGTTGAAAGTTAAGAAAGTCCGGAAAAGCCTTTTTTTTTTTTTCATCTACATGAACCCCAGGTTATCATATGGCCCTTAAAAAAATATTGTAGCCTCCAGTTATCACCTTCAACCAGAAAAACATTTCCTCCTGGAACAGGTACGACTTGTAATAAACCTTTTTTATTTCCGTGGCCAGTAAATGAAGGTTATCTTTTGTCTACGTCTATTAATTAATCACTGCTGTCCCTTAAATGAAAAGTGTGCGTAAAACCAGATTGCGCTTTCACAGTGGGATTAAATGCTTTACTGAAGCCGCACTAGATCAACTTTAATTCCTATTCACAGATCATCACTTTGAAGCTCTTTAAAAGGCGTTTTAATCTGTAAAAGCTAGAACTTTTGGGATTTTTTGTAATGTCTTGTTTTTTCTTTTCTTTTTTCTTTATAATTTATTATTTTTCACATCAATATATCATTTTTTTTAACACATATTAAAGACAGACATAACAAATATTTACATTACATTAACCAAGGTCAGGTTCGACTTATATTATGGTTTTAGTAGTGATATTCTATTATCCACCTGTTTCTTCGGGCTGTTATTCAGTTCTTCTAATCAGTAGAATATCTGATGTCCAATACAGCCCTGAGTGAATTCCATAAACCGCCCTGACTAATACATTAAGAAGTGGTGTAGGGGGTGTCCACAGTGCGACTCTTTCAATACTCAGTTTTTTAGCAGATATAATTGGTATTTCTATTATTCCTTGTCCACATGTCTTGTTCTTTCATTGGTCGATTGGGCATATTGAGTCATACATATATTGTTTTTTTAAGGAAACGTATGGTTTTCTTTTGATACCATATATATATTCTTACAAATCAGATGTAAATATTGTTTTATTGGGCATGCTTCTTTTTTACTTTCATAACGAGCCAGAACCAACACGTGTCCTTAAAGGAAAATTGTATATTACCCTAAGATTAATTAAAAGATTGTATTAAATGTAGATGATTTAAAAATAAATTCTTCAATGAATGAATACAAATTAAATGCCTTGTTAAGCCTTATTTACTCCATATAGTTATCTCAGGGGGCAGACATGTTGTTTAGAATCTTGGGGCAGATCTTCACTTACCTTGGTTCAGATGAAGGATGACCTGACCCATCTGACCCCAAGATTCTGAACAAAATGTTTGACACCTGGTAGAGCTAAATGGAGTAAATATGGCTCAATAACTTACTTTATTTGTATTCTTTCATTAAAGCATTTCTAGATAAAATACTTACACTTGGTGGCATCTGTCAGTTACACAGAACTTCATCTTTTTTTGCTACAGTTGTCCTTTAAGAAGTTCTATATTCTATTCTTTATTACAGTTTTTATTGGGTGTGTTGCTTTTTTTTACTTCTTCCCAAAACTTAAAGTGAATTGAGTCATGCTTGGTGATCACAAAATAAAAAATATAAAGAAACAATACACAGAGCCTACTAAGGTAGAAATAGTAATAATTAGGTGATAGTGATCACACCCACCACCCAAAGTTAAGAAGGAAACTAATAAATGAATAAGTAAAAACAAGCCCTTCAGGTACACAAAAACACTAAATATGGGGCTAGTTTGCAGGACATACTCCACAGGTTTTCAATGAGTAATCTTGAGAAATGGTGTCTTAATATGCAAAAAAAAAAAACTGCTAGTCCTTGTAAATCAGAGAGAGAGTGCACGTAATTATCTAAAAACATAGAGATAAAAACGGGATTAAAAACAAACATGCCATGTTTATTTTTATGGCGAGGGCAGTAGAAATCCTGCCCCCTGTACATCACTAACAACCCTCCACCCGTCGCTTTTTGAAATAATTTAATTTAATGTTTGGGGGAAAAAAACTACCTCTTGACTTCTTACTACTCCTATAGGTACCCTATATACCCTCTGCCTGGAGTCATTTGCTTGTATATGTGTATGACCTTGTATTTGTAATGTTTATGTATATATTTGTACATTAAAATGTACTGTAGATCATTTTTTACACAGCTATTGCGTTCTGATCCCTTTATTAGTTTTTTTTGTTTAAGGTTAAATACTGTCTAATTGTCTCTTCATTATAAGCGCTGTCCATCTAGATATTCTTGGTGATCGCGAAGTTCACAAGTTGTCCTCATTTCATCATTGACATTACCAGTCAAGTTTTTCGAATATATTCCTTAAGTCTCTGAAGCTAGGAGGAAGTTATAGACCGGTTAGAAACCCTTCATTTTTTCACTAGCAGCTATAGCATTCAATGCCGGCTTGTTTCTTCCCTGTGACATTTTTATTGCCGATAGTTAGCGTCTAATAAGATCAGTTTAATGCTATACCTGTAATGGATGTGCGCAACCTTTCTTACACCGGTCTTCATTTGGCTCTGTACTGATGAGTGTTTTCATTTAAAAGAACTGTTTGAAAAGGAGTTCAATCCTAATGTTTTGAGGCCAGTTTTACATTGTTCAGGAACTCATGTCATGTATTTTATTTTTAGTTGGACAATTATTTATGATTCCATTTTCTGCACAACTCATGATGCTCAGCCATACATTTGGTTGGCTGAACATCATGAGAAATGTAATAACAGCACTTGGAATGCCAAAGGTTTGCCATAACTGCTGCATAACTTCCAAGGGTCCTATTTTGGTTACAAGACTTTATGCCAGGGGTGTCCAAGTTTGTTTTGCAGTGGGCCACTTCACCGTAAATTTATTTGTGTTTGGGCCGCATTGGTGTTTCATTTTGGAAATAAAATGTGTGTGTGTGTGTGTATGTATATATATATATATATATATATATATATATATACACATACACACACACACACGTGGATATATTCATATATATATATATATATATATATATATATATATATACACACACACACACACACGTGGATATACATACATACATACACACACACACGTAGATATACATACATACATACATACACACACACGTGGATATATATACATACACATACACACGTGGATATACATACATATACACACACACACGTGGATATACATAAATACACACACACACTTTTATATACATACATACACACACACGTGGATATACATACATACACACACACACACACACGTGGATATACATACATACACACAAACACGTGGATATACATACATACATAAATACACACACACACATATAATTATATATCACAGTAATGTTCAGTGTGTGAGTATGTCACAGATTGCCCAGCAAAAAAATAAATACTCAAATTAAATGCACACAGTCATTCTTACACAAAGTTACACTTACATACACACACACTCAAATACACACATTGTTGCATTTACACACACACATAGACTGAGTCACACTTCCACATACACTGATTCACACTTCCACACACACATAGAGTTTTGCTTCTTTTTTTTTCTAAAGAAAAACCCCGTTAAAAAAACACTCACATTAAATGCACACATTCAACATGCATACACAGACGCACATACACAAATACACAGTCACTCTAACACACCATGTTACACTTACATACACACACACTTTTACAATAATAAAAAAAAAAAACATGTTGTTTCCCCTCCCTGCTCGCTTACCTTTTTTCTGCAGGGAGGGGGATTGTTCCATCTGAGCACCGGGATGTCACTGACACCTGGTGCTCCATCGGGATCAGAGTGCGAAGGGGCGGAGCTTTCTCCCCTGTGTGAGAGGAGAAAGCCCCGTCCCCTCGCGCTCTGACTGTGTTGGAGCATCAGGTGTCAGGGACATCCCAGTGCCCACTTTGCTGGAGCGGGTGAGAGGCGCAGCTACCACTGCCACTCTCAGGCGGGCTGCACCTCTCTGGCGGGTGGCCCACATTTGGCCCGCGGGCCGAAAAGTTGGACGCCCGTGCTTTATGCCCTTTTTACTACCCTCGAACTACCCTCTTTTTGTAATGTCTCTGAATTACAGAGCCACACTACACAAAATTAACTTAACGTTTGTTGACTACAACTCCCATGATGTTGATCAAGCCATATTGCTAGCTGAACTTCATGGGATTTTTGGTCCGTAATATACTACTATATAATTATAACTTATATTTTTTTCCATTCAATGGGTTACTAACATTTGCCTCCCACCAGGAAACCCCTCTCCCGAGCCAACAAAGGTATTGAGGAGGAAGTAAGGAGGTATTGGGGTGGGATAGGGGAAAGATGGGGAGGATATTTTGCCTTCCATCCCCTGGGGGGGGAAAATCCCATGGTTATTATTAATATATTATAAAACGAGTAATGTCTGCCCCTCTCACATGTAAAACACTGGCCTGATACTATTATTAATATGCTGGACCATCCATTTAGTCTAGTAGAAAAACAATTATCTAATACATGCACAAGACATTGGTAGCCAAGGAATTAAAGAGAAATTATATCTCTATCTCCTCTCTTATAGTAGGGATTTTTGTCTCCTTAGATGTCTTGAGCCCTTTGTAATGTTACAGTTTCCTTAAAACCTTTATTATTCTACTGTCAAAAAAAATCTTAATAAGTATTCAGAGGTTCGGAATACCTAATTGGCAAGTAGAAGTATGATTTTCCATTTTACGAACATCCTCCACGCTGACAACCTGCTGTTTAAAACGCATTTGGTATTGAAGTTTATTGACACATGGTGTTTAATTGGCTAATTCCATAACAATGATATCAGCGTTTCTCAAATTAATATAATCCTCTTTTCTATTATTTTTCTTTTTTTTTGCCAGTTTGCAGGTAGCTCATGTTCTTTTTCATTATTAAGAGACTTCTGAAAAAAAAATTAAAAGTTACAGATTATCAGAATCGCATTACCTACTGATACGCTCTATTGTATACTTGCTACCTGTCATGTAGAAAGCCAGTTGAAAAGCCCTAATGGGTATCAGCTAACGAGCTTTATCCTTCTCTGCTTAATTCTATTCGGAGTGTGTAATATTAATACAGAATAGATTCCCTGTAAAACGAACAATGGGTTCTCTTTGTAACCATCCATCACATGTATAGCTAGTACGTCGGAAGATGGGGTGAAAAATGTCCAAAGATAATAATGGGTAATATCGTGAGGGAGAATCAATTTTAGCTTGATATAGCCTTACACAAAGGCAAAACATCTCGAATCACAAGAGCGTTATTGATATTCACATGGAGTGTTCTGTTCTGGTCTACTGAGTGACAAGATGGCTGCCCTCGGATGCATGAGAGAAGATGAAGCTTAACTCAAGCAATGCCATACAGGGGGAAATAGATCCTTTATGAAGTCCTTTATTATCAAGTACAGGCATCAGATCTGGATGTCCTGAAAGGGTCCTATTAGCTCAAAGAATATATCTTTTGCACAGCTATTGAAGCTCAGTGAAATGCTGAATGAGCATTCTACAATGGACTCTGACCATATGTCCAGAACAATGGTCACATGGAGAAATATACATAGACATAGGCAACTAACCCTATAAGACATTCATGGATAATACATATAACTAAGTTATAACAGCAAGATAGTAATGAGAAATGGATTGATATGACACGGAGTCTAGACCCAAATTGCCTATCTGTGACAGCTTGTATCAGGGGCAGTTTACATAGGGACAGTGAGCAAGAGATTCACATTTAGAGTGCCCCATTTCAGTGGGGTGACAGCATTGCTTGAGAAGCTGGTTGAGATAACAAGTGCCACCACAGACCATATGCCACTTAGACAGTGAAATGAGGGTTGAGTTGGGACTCGGTTAAATGGCAAAGGTGCCGAATCAAGCTGGTTTCTAGGTGTATGGGTAGTAACAGACTCTGGAGCCTGCACAGGGGGATCCTTCTCACCCAGCGGTGGTGTCCTGCCTAAGCCTATTGGCAAACAGGAGCCAAAAAAACTATGTCCCAGCCATAAAGCAATAGGTTGCACAGATAGAGAGCAAACAAAGATGGGGCTATTGAGTTTCAGGTGAGTTAAAGTAAGATGAGGTGAGATGAACCTTTCATCTCACCGATTTAACTATACATTGTGCAGGGACAAGCCTGGTGAGTTTGCCTAGTAGGGGAAGCTCCCTACTTTTGTCACTGCTCAATGTATAGAGAAGTTTGTGAGATAAAATTTTCATATCACCTACGAACTCACCTTTTATTGAATAGCCCCCAGCGTGTGGGTAGCATGCTCTAAAGGCAATGAAAAATGTGCCAGCAGGGTACGATAGGAGAAGGAGTTCAAATAACAAGAAACAGGAACACCTTGGTCAATTGATGTGAAACTAACGCTAGCAGAGGTAGACACCAGGTACTTAGCAGCTGAAATGAGAAAAAAGCGCACAGCAAGGATCTTCTGGTGCAGTATTTAATTAACAAGATGAGGTGCGTAAAATATGTGCATGAAAATAGTAAGAAGCCAGGATGCACCAGTACCGAGGGTTCAAGTCCCAGCAGCTCTCTGGAGAGGATATCACCTCTTGCCCCCTATTAATTAGGAAAGGCAAATGAAAACCACAAGACTTGAAATATTTATGCATAAAATATACCAAGTAGCTTGGATATAACAAACCACACTATATGGATTTTTTTTTTCTGTTCTTTAAATGTACATTAAGTGAACCGAGTGTGACCATGTGTTACTTCTCCAAATCAATGGTAGTTCAATTTATTGCGAGACAATTAGTCGATAATGTTCATTTTGTTCCTCTGCTTGGGGACTTTTACTGGAATGACTGATATAGTGTTGGCAGAATGAGAATTATAGAACTTGCTGCATTGGAGAAGTTCCATTAAAGTTATAATTCGTAGTGACTTATTGAATTCAGTTAATATATATATATATATTTTTTTTTTTTGAATTTATATTGACATATTTTTGTCAGTCATGTTACAACTCATGCTGAACTCCTGTTACATAGTAAATAACAAGTTCCAGTCTTAAATAATAACATATTTTTTATGATGTTGGACTGCGATTGAAACAAACACCTAGTAGAAACAACCCCTTTGGCGTACATGGTTGGTGTTAGGGATTTGGAGTATTGCAAGGAAATATTAAACCAGTGGACCCTTGTAGCCAAGAAGGGATGAGGGAAAGGAGAACACCCCAAGACAAAAAACATTCTATAGTTAGCATGCCATCTTCACTTACTGGGCTCTCTAATCTCTCATTCTTAGCAAACAGAATGCCTTTTCCCTGGAGCCATTTGTCAAATACATAAGATCAGATTGCAGGCGTGCATCATGTATTTATATTTAAAAAAAGGCATTTTCCACCCACTCATTTTGAACAATACAATGTACCTTTAAGAGAGCACTTACATAAGAAATAAATACAAAGAGCCAGAAAAATGTCATTTCAGAAATTAATGATGGATGTTCACACTTGTCAGTACGCACCATTGAGTAAGTACATATGAAAAGCAACTGAGAACAGTTTGTCTGAATAATCTGTTAAAGCATCCGGAGCATTGCACTCAATGATATTCAGAAATCACGGCAGAACTAGAACAGATAGAGCATCACAGCGAAAAGCAAAGCCAGCCCTACTATACCCATCAAGCAAATCAAGACGAGTACTGAAAGCTGTACTTGTATTCAGGGGCTTGCAGGGAAGGTTAAAGAATCTTAACATGACTAGTTTGGAAGAAGAGGCAATGTGTTAGAAACATTTAAATATGTAAAGGGAATAAACACAGTAAAGGAAGAGAGTATAGTTAAAAGAAGAAAAACTACCACAACAAGAGTACATAGTCTTAAATAAGTCTGATAGTAGAAACAGCACCAGATTGTAACCCTTTTGCCAAATTATGTTTATTTCAAAGGGGGAATAAACCCTAATAATATTCTTTTAGAAGGGCATTCATTTAAAATCATGCACTAATTAATTTTACCCCCTTAGTCACTGTACTTTTAGAACATTTTTGTTTGTTTTGGACAATGGCTGTTTTCGCTCTCATGCAGTGTTTGTTCTTAGGTGTAATCTTCCTCTTTCTCATTAACTGTACCCACACAAAGTATATATATATATTTATTTTTTTCAGGATAACAAGGGCTTTCATCAGATACCATTATTTTGATCAGATCATATAATTTACAATTAAAAAGCAATAAAATATTTGAAATATTAACAAAAATCTTTTTCTAGCTTTTACATGAAACATCTTTTACACAATTACAAACCCTGCAATATAGATTCTTTTATTTGTTTAGAGCTTAGCGATATCCAGTGTACATGGTTTTCTGTAGGTTTTTTTTTTGCAAGTTATAGGGCAATAACTGGAAGAAGTGTATTGCTTAATCCTAACCACTTTCTCACACAGTGACCTTTTTCACCCCAACCCTAAAATTAACCCTAAATATAACCAGAGCATTAACTCTAACCAACTCTTATCCAAATTCTACCCCTAACTTGGCGATCTAAGACAATTGTTACAAAGGGGTTAAAGACCTAAGTTACCCATGGCCAGCTGAGCTCTTCTCGAATAGTAATCTCACTAAGTTTGTCCAGGCACAAGTTATAGTTGAGCTGGGTAGATGAAATGTTCATCTCACCTAAACTTACCAGCAACCCTGACTAGGGTATAGTCAATTCTCGGGTTAATGCCCCCTTATAAACCCCCCAATAATGACAGACTGTCACCTACCTTGATTTACCTCCTGATCCGCCGCCATCGCGGATCAGGAGGACGCCATCCCGTCGGCTGGGGCTCAGAGTGAGAGCCCCAGCTTCCCTTGATGCTGAGACGCGCGTCCAGTAAGACGCGCGCTCAGTGACGTCACGCACCCGTTCGCGCATGCGCGAACGGGTGTTTCATGAATATTCATGAGCCCAGTTAAAGGGCTATTTATTAAATTAACCACTCCCTTGCCAATTGATCAGAGGTGTGTCCTGATCAATTGGTAGTGTATTTAAACGGTCATTTCACAGGTTACCTTTGCCTGTGATAGTGCCTTGTGTATCTCACTAGCGTTTTGACTCCTGATTGACTCCGTTTATCTGTTGCTGACCCGGTTCGTCCCTATATTCTCCATCCGTTTGTTCCTGCATTCCTGATTATTCTGTGTATGACCCTGCTGTTCCTGACTATTCTCCGTCCGCCGCCTGCCTCGATTTCTGCTAGTGACCTGTTTATCCGTATCTCTCCTGTCCGTGACCTGGCCTGTCTCCTGACTCTCCGTTTGCCTGTATTCCTGTACGATCCTATACGGGCTCCACTTGCTGAGTATCCGGTAGTAAGTGTTCCAGCAAAATCCTTGGTGACATACCACCGGCGGCTCAACCAAGGGTGTGTAGTCATTAAGGTGAAGACCAATACTTGCTACCTACGGTACTTAGTGAGTGTCCCTATAGCCTCATCTACACTTGTGGTCCATCTCCTGAACACGACCGTTACATTTATCACAGGCCTAAATATGGATCCCGTAGATTTGGCGAGGATTTCGTCCAGACAGGACACGCATGATCAAGTCCTGATGACCCATGCTACACATCTCCAGTCTCTTGAGAGGAAAGTGGATGAAGTTGCAGATCTTCTACGTCAAATGACTGGTCCGTCTACGTCCTCCAGAACCATGGCCGAGACCGCTACTCATTCTGCTTCCTTGGTGAAACCACCAAAAATGCCACTTCCTGAGAAGTATTCTGGTGAACCTCAATTATGTCGGGGTTTTCTAAATCAATGTTCTTTACATTTTCGGACACAACCACAGACCTTTTCTTCACACTTCAACAGAGTTTCCTTTATTATCAACCTGTTAAAGGGAGAAGCTCTTGCCTGGGCCACCCCACTTATGGAACAGAACTCTATACTTCTGGAAGATGCAGATGAATTTACAGCTGCTTTTCGCTCGGTATTTGACGCCCCTGGTCGACGTGAAGCTGCAGAATCAGATCTGATGGAACTTCTCCAAGGGAGAAGAACTGTAGCTCAATATGCAGTGGAGTTCCGCACTTTGGCCTACGAGACCGACTGGAATGCTAGCGCTTTACGGGCTGCATTTCGCAGAGGTTTAAATGAATCCATCAAAGATGCTCTCACATATAGAGATATACCACACGATCTAGAAAACCTGATTGCCTTATGCCTAAGATTAGAAGCTAGAGATCAAGAAAGAAGATTGGAGAAAGATAGAGACAGAGAGAGAAAACCTTCTCGTCCATTTCGTTCACCTTACCCCAAACCCACAACCGAAAGTAACGTTCCCGGTGCAGAACCTATGGAGATAGGCCCAGTTCTTCGGTTAACTCCAGAAGAAAAACAACGCCGACGATCTCTAGGGTTGTGTATGTATTGTGGCCAAAAAGGTCACTTGGTAGCTCTCTGTCCTAAAAAATCGGGAAATGCCTAAGCTTGGTGGAGTCAGGAGGTTCTCCACTGAGCGTTTCTATGATCATGCCTCCAGACAACCAAAGAATGTATGTACCCATTACTCTCCAGTGGAGAGGCCACCAAATGGCCACACAAGCCTTCATAGATTCAGGGGCCGCTGGGAATTTTATTGATGAGACATGGGCTCTTCGTCAAGGGATCCATCTAAATAACAAAACCCAAAAGACAGCTGTCGCCACATTAGATGGGACTCCGCTGGGTACAGGAATCATTTCTTTACAGACTGAACCTCTGGGAGTTGTAGTAGGAATATGTCATACTGAAGAATTACATTTTGATATATTGCAGAGTCCTCACATACCTATCATTTTAGGGATGCCATGGTTACAACTCCATAATCCTTGTATTGATTGGGAAAACAAACAAATTACTTCCTGGAGCAATCGGTGTAAAACATCCTGTTGTATAACCCTCCATAAAATCAATCTTGTTCTTGATTTACCTACCGAAGATCCCCGGAAAATTGTACCATCTCCATATTGGGATTTCTTAGATGTATTTTCTAAAAAGAAAGCAGAGTCCTTACCTCCACATCGGGCATATGACTGTGCTATTGAATTATTATGTGGATCCAGTCCTCCCACAGGTCATACTTATCCTTTATCAAGTCCAGAAAATCAGGCCTTAGCCCAATACATAGAAGAAAATCTAAATAAAGGATTTATCAGACCCTCAGCATCCCCAGCAGGAGCAGGTTTTTTCTTTGTGGCTAAAAAAGAGGGATCCCTCCGTCCCTGTATTGATTACAGGGGACTTAACAAGATCACAGTCAAGAACAAATACCCTCTACCGCTCATCACTGAACTGTATGATCAATTAAGGGATGCCACGATTTTCACTAAATTAGATCTTCGGGGGGCCTATAACTTGATCCGCATCAAGGAAGGGGATGAATGGAAGACGGCATTTAATACCCGATACGGCCACTATGAGTACCTGGTAATGCCGTTTGGGTTGTGTAATGCGCCAGCTGTATTCCAAACGTTCATGAATGATATCTTCAGGGACTTACTTCTGTCCCACGTAATGATTTATTTGGATGACATTTTAATATATTCCAAAAACCTTGAAGAACATCGCAGTCATGTCAGACAAGTGTTGCAACGTCTTAGGGATCACTCCCTTTTCGCCAAGGCAGAGAAATGCGAATTTGAATCCAACCGAATAAAATTTTTAGGCTACATTATCTCTGCTGGTCAATTAGAGCTGGATCCAGACAAGCTTTCAGCTATTAATGATTGGAAGGAACCCACTGACCTCAAAGGAGTACAAAGATTCGTAGGTTTTGCCAATTACTACAGACTATTTATCCATAACTTCTCTCGTGTCATAGCCCCCATCATTGCACTAACCAAAAAGGGAGCCAACCCCAAACATTGGACACCCGAAGCTACTGCCGCCTTCAAAAAATTGAAATTGGCTTTTACCTCTGCACCCATACTTAAACGACCAGAAACCAACCAACCATTTGTATTGGAAGTCGATGCTTCGGAAATTGCAGCAGGAGCTATATTGTCACAAAGGGATCAGAAAACCAATAAACTCCACCCTTGTTCCTATTTTTCAAGGTCATTTTCTTCCGCAGAGAGGAACTATGATGTAGGTAATCGGGAATTGTTAGCCATTAAATTAGCTTTGGAGGAATGGCGTCACTTACTTGAAGGTACAGAAATCCCCATCACCATCCTCACTGATCATAAGAATTTGCTTTATATTGAAAAGGCCAAAAGATTAAACCCACGTCAAGCTAGATGGGCTCTATTTTTTACTCGTTTTAACTTCATAATTTCTTTCCGTCCTGGTTCAAAAAATACTAAGGCAGATGCCTTATCCAGACAATTTGAGACTCCGTTAACCGAGCATCCTGTAGAAACCATCATACCCTCGTCCAAGATGGTAGCTACTGTACAAAGTTCCTTAATATGGTGGATATCCAAGTCACAAGGAAATAAACCAAAGAACTGTCAATCACCTCCTGGCAGATTATTCGTTCCGCTCCGCTTCAGAAAAAGAGTACTATCCTGGGGTCATAAATCCCCTGTGGCAGGTCATAGGGGCAAACAGAATGTACGATTCTTACTTCAGAGATATTTTTGGTGGCCCTCAATGTTGAAGGATATTTCTCTTTTCATCCACTCGTGTCCTGTTTGTGCTCGTTACAAAATTCCTCATACTCGTCCTTCTGGATTACTACACCCTTTACCTGTACCCGACAGACCGTGGACTAATATAGCCATGGACTTTATTACCGATTTACCTATATCTCATGGGTACACTACTGTCCTGGTCATCGTCGACTTATTTAGCAAACAGGCTCATTTTATCGCACTCCCCAAGTTACCCAACTCCAGCACGCTTGCTAATATTTTTCTTAAAGAAATCATTCGTCTGCACGGAGTTCCGCAATCGATTGTCTCTGACAGAGGTCCTCAGTTCGTCTCAAAATTTTGGAGGGCGTTATGCAAACTTCTACATATCGAACTTCATTTTTCTTCTTCTCACCACCCTCAATCCAACGGTCAGGCTGAACGTACAAACCAAGCTCTTAAACAATATCTGAGAATGTATGTGTCTGCCGACCAATCTGACTGGTCTGATCTTTTATACCTAGCCGAGTGGTCCTATAACAGCTCTTACCATGAATCTCTCCGGATGTCCCCTTTCAAGGCCGTTCATGGATATGAACCCACCTTATGGCCTCAGGATCGCATTCTCACTGAGGTTCCTGCCGCTGACCTCCAAGTTTTATCTATCCGAGACCATTGGTCTCGCCTGGCCAATATTTTGCGTCAAGCCAAGGTCAAACAGAAGACAGCCGCAGATAAACACAGGTCGGTGGGTCCTGTCCTTACACCTGGTACACTGGTCTGGCTGTCTACAAAACATCTCCGCCTTCGTCAGGCTGCCAAAACATTGGGGCCAAAGTATATAGGACCCTATAAGATTCAATCTCGACTCAACGACGTTTCTTTCTCTTTGTGTCTTCCCAAATCGTTACGCATTAACAACTCTTTCCATGTGTCCTTATTGAAACCTGCCATTACTAACAAATACTCTCATATGCTCAAAGTTCCCGAATCCGTTTTATTCCAGGGGGATGAAGAATACGAAGTTCAGTCTATCTTGGATTCTCGGTTCCAGCAGGGCTCCTTGCAATATCTAATTAGATGGAAGGGTTATGGTCCTGAGGAGAATTCCTGGGTACCGGCTAGGGATGTTCATGCTCCTGTGAAACTCCGATCTTTTCATTCCAAGTTTCCTCTCAAGCCGGGTCTTGGTAGCCAGTATGTCTCCCGTCGGGGGAGGGGTAGTGTCACCTACCTTGATTTACCTCCTGATCCGCCGCCATCGCGGATCAGGAGGACGCCATCCCGTCGGCTGGGGCTCAGAGTGAGAGCCCCAGCTTCCCTTGATGCTGAGACGCGCGTCCAGTAAGACATGCGCGAACGGGTGTTTCATGAATATTCATGAGCCCAGTTAAAGGGCTATTTATTAAATTAACCACTCCCTTGCCAATTGATCAGAGGTGTGTCCTGATCAATTGGTAGTGTATTTAAACGGTCATTTCACAGGTTACCTTTGCCTGTGATAGTGCCTTGTGTATCTCACTAGCGTTTTGACTCCTGATTGACTCCGTTTATCTGTTGCTGACCCGGTTCGTCCCTATATTCTCCATCCGTTTGTTCCTGCATTCCTGATTATTCTGTGTATGACCCTGCTGTTCCTGACTATTCTCCGTCCGCCGCCTGCCTCGATTTCTGCTAGTGACCTGTTTATCCGTATCTCTCCTGTCCGTGACCTGGCCTGTCTCCTGACTCTCCGTTTGCCTGTATTCCTGTACGATCCTATACGGGCTCCACTTGCTGAGTATCCGGTAGTAAGTGTTCCAGCAAAATCCTTGGTGACATACCACCGGCGGCTCAACCAAGGGTGTGTAGTCATTAAGGTGAAGACCAATACTTGCTACCTACAGTGAGTGTCCCTATAGCCTCATCTACACTTGTGGTCCATCTCCTGAACACGACCGTTACACAGACACCAGAATTTATGGAAAATAATTATGGCCATACTTTTAAATATGGCCATATCTTTATTAAAATAACATCATCTGTCATTGCCTAGTATAACATTACCCCACCCTTTATTCACATAAACTTGGCAATGACACCCCAAAAGATATAAAATAATTTGCATACTGATAACAAAACTTGTAATAACAATATTACAACCAAACACCTAAAACACATAACACACATAAACACATATAAAGGAGGGGCATACCGAGATCCCCCTCCCACCCGGTTTGAGCTACCAACTTGCTCAGAACCACCAAACACACCAACAACCAACTGGATAACATATCCAAACATACATAAAACTCTCCCTAAAGTGCACTACCCTTGCAATCTACGCATAAACACTATCCTACTAAATAAAATTAGGGAGGGTGGGCGGGAAAATCAAGGTAGGTGAATCTTTTTACAAAATGACTGATCCTTAAAATGGCTGCTATCCCTTATATAGGACCTAACTCCTCCCTGTTATAACACCAACCCACTTCCTTACCCTCAAGCCATTAACCCTTTCCTAACCCAGTCAATGCCCCCTCAGGTTGACTCTGCTGCCCCCCGGGGGCTCCCTTCTTTTAGTAAATAGACTCCTATGTGTTCTTGTCCTTGCAGGTTTGCCCCATTTTAAATACAGCCTTCTCCATCACAGGGCAGAATCTCTTAATGTGTTGAAATGTTTCAGGCTTTGCTGATAATTTTATCCTTGTAAACTATTTTCCATGATAAATGCAATATTTAGATAAGATGTATACTTGCTCACTCTTCTCTAGTTCCTAAGGCGCTCATTACTATAGCAGGCTAGGAGTTTGGGCACTTAGCTTTTTTAATTAACCAAGTCACATACTGCACTGGGCTCTTGTAATCATGAAAAATAGCACATGCCTTTCTTTGGCAATGACTCTGGAATTATGCCAAGCCTTTGTCTTGCACTGACATTAAAAACTAGCTTAAAAAAGCATTTGGATTGAACTGTCAGCCAATGAGAATTAACCTGGAAAGAGGGGAGAAGGGGTGATCTAACGCTCTCCCTAATCTTTGTTATATGACAAAAAAAAAATAATATATATGCCTTATCACTTCAGATATTTAATACTCAAATCTTGAAATAATTAAAGTTTAAATTTAATAAACTGATATTTTTCCATTTTTAACGTAATCTGTTGAATGCACCAGTACCCCAGTCAAAGCCTTCAGCAAGACAGATTGTCGCTGGAGATTTCATCGCGGGACATTTCATTGCTAAAGGTAAGTATTTTAGCTATTTTACTTAGGGTTTAGGGGGTTAGTATTAGTATTAGGGTTAGAATTAGGGTTTAGGGGGTTAATTTTAGTATTAGGGCTTGGGGTTAGTATTAGGGTTAGTATTAGGGTTTAGGGGGTTAATTTTAGTATTAGGGCTCGGGGGTTAGTATTATTGTTAGTATTAGGGTTAGTATTAGGGTTTAGGGGGTTAATTTTAGTATTAGGGCTCGGGGGTTAGTATTAGGGGTCAGGGGTTAGTATTAGGGTTAGTATTAGGGTTAGTATTAGGGTTTAGGGGGTTAATTTTAGTATTAGGGCTCAGGGGTTAGTATTAGGGGTCGGTTGTTAGTATTAGGGTTAGTATTAAGGTTAGTATTAGGGTTTAGGGGGTTAATTTTAGTATTAGGGCTCAGGGGTTAGTATTAGGGGTCGGGGGTTAGTATTAGGGTTAGTATTAGGGTTAGTATTAGGGTTTAGGGGGTTAATTTTAGTATTGGGGCTCGGGGGTTAGTATTAGGGGTCGGGGGTTAGTATTAGGGTTAGTATTAGGGTTAGTATAATGGTTTAGGTCATTCATTTTAGTATTAGGGCTCGGGGGTTAGTATTAGGGTTTAGGGGGTGAGTTTTTGTATTGGGGTTATCTGGAATCCTTTAAATACAGAAGCAACAAAATATTGGCTTGTGTTATAGGTTCCTTTATTGCTGCTCTATTCTGTGTTCTTATGTTTGCAGCAGCTGCAGTCAATGTGTTATTCTTATAATTCTAATTGGTATAATTTACTTGTCTGCTTTCTTAAGATTTGTACTTAATACAGACCTAATAGTGCTTTGTTCATGTTCATGTTTGTAATGCAGGTATGATTTTATACTGCCAGCAAATGCATATTTATTCGGATTCCAAAAGGAGTAAAAGGTCAAATCAATATGTGCCAAAATTCAGCCTCGAAACGGTGCTTTTGAAATTCCACACATTGGGGAAATGCGGCTATCATACCTGAATCCGACATGTATGGGGGGGGGGGGGGTAATCCAAACCAATTTATAACGTGGACTGGTTCTACTAGCCAGCAGGAGCGATGAGGGGTTGGAAGGCAATCGGCTGTCACAATCTAATATTTGTGTGTATGTGTGTTTTATTATTAATTTACATTTGTATTATCAGGACCTGTGATTCCCCAATGAATTACATACTCTCGTAAACTCGTTTGAACCGGAAACGGGAAAAACATGGTGGTGTGAGATAGGTAGTGTGATACTCGTGTCTACCTTTTTCGTATGTAGCCTTAAAGTTGGATAGGAAAATGTTACTGTTCCATAGAGTGAACTGTGTTGACCTTAGCGAAGAAGACGTCATTCTCCAGTGTGTTTCCGTCGAAGAGATAATGTATATTAGAGCCTTTTACAGCACTGCGCTGGCAAAGGAAAGGCATTAAGCAAGCACTTACACCTGTCAGAAATTTAGCAATCAGTTAGTGCTGCGAGTTAAAAGATACTCCATTACAACAAATGCCACCGTTAAGGGGAACTACAGCAAAGATGCCAGTTGCGCTTACATAAAAGGTTTCTCTGTCATCTTAACAAATGGATGTATTCTCCTCCATAAACCCCCCCACTGGCAAATTCTCAGTTCTGATTAACTCTCCAGGTAATTGTCTACCCAGCCATAGTACTCAGCTTGAGCAAAATTTTCCTCCACATCTTTGTGATCAAGCCACGCAATATGATGTTTTCCTAATTAAAGCAGGCTTCGACCATTGGCGTATCCTTCGCGTGTGCACCATCCCGCGCTGTACTTCCAGGGCTTGTGTGCTCCGAGCGGACAGCACACAAACCCCCGAAAATACACAAAGTGGAGCCAAGAGGCCGACGGCAGCATGAATTCACTCAGTCTGTTGTCGATTCGACCAGCAGGAAAAATATACAAAATTATTTTCAAATACTTGTTGTGCTGGTGGAATGGACTGGAATAGTGTAAGGGACTCTGAATTCACCGGGCCTCTCGACTCTATTTCGTGTTGGTGTGCTGCCAAACTACTACTCATGGGCAGGATTCACCCCTGGACTATGTTTGACATCGCAGAGGTCACAGAGGAACAGCTTTACAACATGGCAGCCTGGAGGTCAAATTAAAGGGGAAACACGTCTGGGCCGTGGGCTATATTTTGGGTTAATCAAGTAATTCAGTTATTCCTTCAAATAATGATAGCATTTTTACAGTCTCCTTGAGAATTAAACTGCTTGCATATTCTTATTTAAACCCAACTGAGTAATCCCTAAATCCTTGACCATTGGGGGTCCTTGAGAACAGGTTTTAGAAGCACTGGACTAGATCAGTTGCCTGGAGAAAGCTTGCACATGGTATTGCAAAAACTAAAAAACAAACAACAAGTAAATGCATAATTAATCTTACAATGTCAGCTTTTCACTATCCAGTTTCTTTTTTTTTCAAGTTGGAGCGATCCTAAATATTGCTTATACGGTTAATGTGGAGAATAAAAAAAAGAAATAATCAAAAGTTACCTATTTGTCATGTTAGCAGAATTCCAAGCACATGCATAAATTAAGGATAAAATATGTTTTATATAAGTCTGTGGTGTCTGCTGCTTATGACATCACCATGTGGCTTGATATGCAAATTGCACATGACCCATTGAAAATGTTTTCATTTGCATATCAAGCCACAAACGATGTCATAGGCAGCAGACACCACAGACACATTAATAAACCTATTTAACACAACGTATAGACCATTTTTCAGTATTTTAGTTTAAGCAGAATTTAGGCCGACAGAGTCATTTTAAGACTCCCATGGATGTATGCAAGTTAAAAAAAAAAAAAAAGCAAGCCAAACATAGTGGCAATATTTCTTAAGTTGGAAAATGTGGGCTTCTTCGCAGCAATTCCCTCACCGTTTTACCCCATTTGACTTTTTAAATGTTTGTTGGTGTGTATCAGGGGACTAAAAGCGAACAAAGAAGCAAACTGCAAAACTCAGACACTTATAGCTGAGCTGGAGAGACAGGCGTGAGCAGTTGCCACAGTGAGGGTCTGTGCGACTGCACATATGCAGCAAATGAACCACGTCCCATTTTCAAGCCATACCCCTGGAATCCCGCATCACAGATCATGTTGAAAAAGTATGATTTGGAACTTCAGCTAAGTCTAGTTTTTTTTCCATCTAAGTTAAAAAAATTTGTAATGTCTCTGCTGCTCCAATTTTCTCCTGTAAAACTTGTTATTGTTGCTCTTGTAAATCACCATTAGTACCGTGCTGCCGAATTCATTCATGCATAACAATAAACCTTCCCTTGAAATAACTGATGGCAACATCTAAATGCTGTTTTCTGCAATAGATGAGTCCCATTTGAGCCACAGGTAGTCTGCCATAATTATCTTGCAGAAGCACCGTATGAATAAAAACTGCTTTAATTTACTTCTGGTGAAATGTCAGTTAACTTCGCTAGAAATATAAAACATGCGCAAGCCAAGAAATATAGAAAGAAGAGTTATTTTTTTCATACATTCATATCGGGCGTGCATGCAAATAAATTTAATAAATGTCCATAAATGTATACACAGCTTAACTGAAACAGAATCCTTTGAGTATGAACAACAGAACTGTTGGGTTAATTATATTACTGTATGCTTTTGGTAATCAAGTCCTTTATAAAGAATCATTTAAACCCCTTAAAATACAACATCATTGCAGGGAAATGAGACAGTAATTTCAAACTTCAAGCCATGAGTTGGAAAAATACTCCCATTCAGCTGTATTGGAGAATTTCTTTTTATTGTTGCATAGAAATTCCTCCCTTTCTAAACCTCCTGATTTAGTCCTCCACCCTGCTTTTGTTTACATTGCAAGAGGAAAGTGCATATATACAGGGCCTGCCCAAAACACTGTGGGCTGCACACCTTCCTAACCTCCCCCCCCCCCCCCCCCCCCTGCACACATACCACCATACCACATACACCCCAGGTCACACATGCACAGTCATGGAAGCAAATACATACATAATCTCATACCCACAGTTACACATACCCAAAGTCACGCACACACATACATAATCACATACACTCATTTTGTTTTTATTTTCTGTATCTGTCCCCCTTGATGTTCTACTTTCATGGCAGAAACAGGGGCTCTGGCTGTGCAGGGGGATGCCTCATTTTCAAGGCAGTTGTGATCCCCTGCTGGATGGGACGTCTACCTCCTTATTAGTCAGAGAGCATCCTCCAGGTTGAGATGTCAGGGGCATCACCAGATAAAGTTGGTGCAGTGGCATCAAAAGGTGGGCTGTTTGAAGAAGCAGGCAGTAAACTTGTGCTCCTTCACCTCATGAATTTGCCGCCCCCTTAAAGTGCCACCCGGATAATGTCAGGGCTGGCTCTACATATGAAGAATGCTCTCGCAATGTGAACAAAAGCAGGATTTGGGTGTTGCAGAGCTCATTCAGAACCTGGTCACTGCCTACCTGTTTTTCTTCAACACGGATTCGTGGGCAGCAGTTGTGTGAAGACAATACTGAAATACCACTAAAATTGTTTAATTTCCATGAATCTCTGTTGGAATCCTCCGATTGGCTCCCAGGAGATGCCAGGAAGCACTTTTTTTGCAAAGAGCTAGAGCTCTCAAGATACATATTCAAGTTAAGTGTTGCATAAGAAAATAGTAATAAAGGACTATCTGTACCCATGAGAAGTATTCGGTGGTATATGTGGCAGGTTGAGAAGCTACAAACTACAGAGACGAAAAAATATAATACAGGCCAGAAATTTACTACTACTTTGGGAAAATTACTCATAGGCGTAATCAAAGTGTATCCATTATTCTCTTTCTATCTTACCTCTGACACAAATTCCTTTATCGCGTTCCCAAATGACTAATGATTGGCTGCCTACCACATTTAGACCATTCAGTGCAACAGCATAAATTCTGATCTATGGACTCCAGCCCCTGCCACATAACTCTATTATCCAGAGCTCAAATAAAAAATAAAAAAATTCAGACAACAGAAAATGCTTTTGCTTACAAACAATGATTGCTTGTCCTCTCTCAAGTCTGCTAAATCAGTCAGTTGCGCTAATACATTTCATCATCGCTATACTTGTGCGGCTCTCATCTGTCATCTTGATGTATAGACTGTCCTTTACGAGAACACTCGCTCAAGTGTTTGAGGTCAGCGTGATATATAGCGTCTCAGATACCGTGATAAACAGACCGTAATCTACGAGCATTCGGCGTGAGCAAAAACCATGCCAAAGAAATGGCTTAGAACATCACTTAGTGCTACAAAGTAAGCCTTAGATTTGAGTATAGAGTTCTAGGCAATATACCTATGAGGTTTGGGTTTGACTCTCAAAGTGCCATAGTGCATCTTTAAAAATATATATACTTTATGGATTATTTGCTTCAGGATAGAATATCTGATCTTTAGCGTTTTCCCAGGGTTAATTAAAATCACATGGTAAAGTCAGTGACAAAGGGACAAAAAAAAAATGTAACACAGCTACAGGGTAAAACAAGCTAGGCCGTTCATTTTCTTTTGCAATTCTCTCTCAGACCCCTAAAAAAAAAAAAAAGTAAGCTTCCCACTTTTGAGACCTTTGTAAACCAAACCATCACCCCTTAGGTCAGGTGCATACCACCCAAATGCCTTGTATCGTGCGGGCCAATCCTGATACCATACCGCAATCCGGCAGACTCAACCTCACCCTTTGGCTTCACGATTCTCTAAGGTCATGATTCATGAAGGTGGGAACTACGTGGAATTGACAAGGGAATGGCAAAATTAAGGCCAAAACAGCAGCATTTGATGTGCAGCTGAATTTTTTCCAACGTGGCTACTTTGGCCTGAAGTTTACAGCTCCCTTGTCAAATCCCTGCAATTCATGAATAAAGGCATATGAAAACATGAGATGAGAGTGAATTCACACTGCCGCGTGCAAATTCTGTGCATGTGCAGTATTGTTGACAGTCCCTGTTCCAAGTTAGGCCCTCATTGCCCGGTTTCTCGTGACTTGGAATGTTAAGGCATGTCGGCTGGTATGTGTTTGTGGGCTATCCCAATCCATTGCCGGATGGCAATACATATTCAATACTTGTTGGAATAATCTTCATCATTAGTGTTGAGCGAACCCAAACCCCACTGTTCGGGTTCGTACCGAACTTTACGTTTTTTTGGACCCCGGACCCGAACACGGACATGTCACTGTATGTCCGTGTTGGAGTTCGGGATTCGGCAATTACATTATATGTAATGCTATTGGCTTTCTATAAACCGAAATAGAGTCCCCATTCATAAGAAATTCTAATGATTGGGAACTCTATTTCGGTTTATAGAAAGCCAATACTATTACATGTATTCCATAAGCCGAAAGTCTATAAACCGAACGACATTCGGTTTATAGACTTTCGGTTTATAGAATACATGTAATGCTATTGGCTTTCTATAAACCAAAAGTCTATAAACCGAATGTCGTTTGGTTCATAGACTTTCGGCTTATGGAATACATGTAATACTATTGGCTTTCTATAAACTGAACTAGAGTCCCCATTCATAAGAAATTCCAAAATAGAGTCCCCCTTCATACGAATAGGTCAACTGACCTTTTCGTATGAATGGGGACTCTATTTTGGTTTATACAATAGCAATAGCATTACATGTATTCTATAAACCGAAAGTCTATAAACAGAATGTCAATGTCACAGGCGCCTGCTACATGCCATTGTGGCATCTATCCATGATAAAAGCATGACGTAAGAAACCATTGAATTTAATGCTTTGTTCCATTGTCCAGTGAAGTCTTATAATAAAAGGACATGTCCAAAACAACAACATTAACATGTGTAATAATGAATGAATTACAACCTTTTACATTATCCATCTGCAGAAAGGATAAGGCTTTGTAAAAGCCCTGGAATGCTGTAGTGGACTTATTCCAAACTGCAAATATTTGACACCTTCATGGATCCAGCAAGTGTTTAATGCTTTTATGGCCCCCTTAACCAGGGAGTGGAGGGATCAGAGATGCTCTGACCAAACTTGTTTTATCTTCTGCATCTGGAACTGGCTGTTTTACTGCTGAGAACAATCTTCTATACCCTGTGGGGTTTGTTGCCTTTTTTTTAAGCTGTTAACTATGTTTTGTAATTAGGAATTTTGTTTTAGCCACATCAATGCCTGAGGAAGGGACCTAGAAACTTGGTCTTGAAACCTTTTAACTGCTAAGCTTTACACATTCATTCTAAAAATTGTGTGAAGCATTGTGCTTACATACAGGACCTTCACTTAGAGGACGTCTGTCCAGTGCAGCCATTTTCATTTTATGAATTCCTGTGTTTCTATTTTACACAGAGCTTATCCTTGTGAGACCACCACAGGCTTGGGCGAGGACCATTAAAACATTTGAACTGTAGATTGTATTTGTAGACTGTATAAAATAAGTGAAAAAAGTGGGGGGAAAGGCAGTGCCTTTCTTTAAGTACATTTTAATTTTATTTCTCTCTGTTCAAACGCTTTGGATAGAGAGAGAGATTTGCAGACGGCCAGAGTACAGAAGAATGGTTACAATACTTGCTACAAATTAACTTCTAAAAGGTAACTTGTGATCTATCATGTAAATCACCTCTTGTGGCTTGTTAGGGAGTTGAACAGCTGCTTGTGTCAAACTGTGTATAGGACAGGGTGTAAACTGGCTATAAGAATAAGAGAAGCTGAACCTATGTTTCTTATAGTAATTTTCTGCAGTCTCCATGAAAGAAGACAAGGGATGTAATTTGTATAAGGCTGTTCACTGGAGGGTTACTGCTGGTACTAGACACCAGGTTAAGGTCAGATTAATCATGATAAGGCAAGCACAACATATTAACCTATTATCCTTAAATAAAAAACAGAAGTGGCTTCCTGATCAATCACTAGCAGTATTAAATGCATTTTCGGTAATTTACCTGTGTTTAAAGGAGGGATCTGCTGTGTCCTGTACGGAAAACTTTGCTAATCAAAATTTTATCAGCCTCCTAAATGCTCTAAAATACATAAAATCAGTTTTCTAAAAAAATGTGTTGAAGAATACCAACTAGTGTGTGTGTGTGAGACAGTGCCTTGTCGCTGGCCGTATTACATGTGTTTAGGTATTTAACCGGTACAACGAACAAACTATAACATGGAATAACAAAGTGCTGCTATATCATTAGCAGCTTTAAATGCAAACAGGGCCACCATCACAAATTTCAGGGCCCCTTACTGAAAAAATACTAAAAGCCTAGGGTCCGCATACACTGGATGTCACATATTTATTGATATACTATCTGGAAGGGGGGGAGGCGCACCTAATGTGACTAGTGACCTGTAACAAAATCCAGACAGATATAGTCATTGTCAGATGAGTTTACCCCTGGATTGCTTGACATATATAGGCAGTGTCAGATTAGTTAACCCCAGTGTTAGAGGAGTTAACCCCTGGATGGCTGACATACACACTCTCACTCACACTGACAAACACACAATCTCACTCACACTGACATACACACACACACTGACATACACACACACTCACTCACACTGACATACACACACACTCACTCACAGGAGGCTTCTGAACTCTCAGCCAATCAGGAGAGTTGAGAGGTCACACCTGATTGGCTGAGACCTCTTTCTATCAAGCTCCAGAAAAAGAAAAAGAAAGAAAGAAAAAAACTGCTGCACTACGGAGAAGCAAAGTGCTGGCAGCTGCCCCATTAAACAGCCAGCCCAGGAACGTGTGTGCCCTGGGCAGATGCCCCGTTTAAAAAAAATTTTTTTTATTATTTTCGTTTTAATAAATTATTATTTTTTGCATTCAGGACTGAATGCAAATACTGAAAAATATATATGCCGTGTGTGACAGAGTTAAGACACAGCACGAGAGAAAAAATTACAGAGATCAGCATCTCTGAAGTCCTGGAAACAATGTACATTTAGTCCAAATCAGCTCCAGTCCTTGCCTTTACAGTGTTTAGCTTGCTAACAGTCTACCTGCCAGTGAGGGAAGACACTATGCGGCAGCGCTGTCAGCTCTCAGACAGGCAGAGAAATGGTACTGGTGAGTCTCTCTGCAGCCCTCCTTAGTGACGGAAGACTGCATCCCCCCCAAGTAACCACAGATGTAAAATCTCCTAGAATAAAAAATACAGGCATTTGCATTGCCAGTATGTTTGTTACAGATTTGCCAATATGCCCACCAGACCTGCAATTCTGATCCCCAAACTTTCCAATCTGTTGCCCAGATTTGCCAATATGCCCCCCAGACTTTCCATATTCCCCAGCTTACCTGAGCTTGCGGTTTCTCTCTCTTTCCATGCACAGATTCCCCGTACAGGAAATGGCTGTGATGTCACTTCCTGTGCGCTGGATCTGATAGCATGCATGGAGAGAGGGAGAGTATGAGAGCTCATGTGATCACTGAGCTGCTACCTCCGAGAAACATCAGCAACTAAGGGCATTTAAAGGGCCAGCGACCTGTTTTACACATCTATCAGGTGAGTAAGACAACCGCGAGGCCCCTCAAGTCCGAGGCCTTAGGAGGCTTCCTAACTTACCTGATTAGAGAGCCGCCTCTGACAGTTAGCAATGCATAGAGAAACTAAGCAGATGTCTTGTATCATTCTATACAGAAATAATTACATTAAATGACAACTGTAGTGAAAAATTAAGTTTTGTTTAATTGAAAGATCGCTTGCAGTGTAGGCATATCAAATAGAAATGCTTTATTAAAAGAATCCAAATAAAGAACCTTATTGAGCCCTCTTTGCTCCAAATAGCTCTACCAGGAGGCAGACATGTTGTTTAGAATCTTGGGTCAGACCATCCTTCATCCGAACCAAGGTGAGTGAATATCTGACCCAAGATTCTAAACAACATGTCTGCCCCCTGAGAGAACTATTTTGAGCAAAGAGGGCTCAATAAGTATCTTTATTTTTATTCTTTTCTTAAAACATTTCTATTTAAATATGTAACATGTAAGTTGTTTTATGATATTTGTACTAGGAGTAAGATAGAAAACGCTGTAGATTTTCCATAAAATTTGTATTAAACACAAAAGATATGGCATTGAATTATAAAGGAAACAAACAATTACTGCCTGATTTAACTAAGCGTTGGTTCAAACATGTACCTAAAGTAAAATTAATTTAATGTAATTATTAATGTTAATGTGACGTTATTGTATTTAAATAGTTTTTGCACTCCAACCTAGGTGACAACACATCGGTTTAGAATGGTTTTTCTACATAAAGCTGTTAATCTAAAATTGTAATGTTAACCATGCACTGCCACACTCTGCCCTGCCCATTTTCTTATATGGGCATAGTTGATCCATGGGTGTGGCCCTTCATCATAATGGCACTGCATCATAATGGCTACAGTGTATATATATGAGTAGCTTGTGCTACAGAGTCTTAATGTGGCTGTGAAGCCATTAGTTTGCAAGGCTCATGTATAAAAGGTATCTGAACCTTGGAAACTGATGGTTTCATTATATTCCCCAAGTCCCAGGACTTCAAGGACTCATCAACAGTATAATCTCGTGGCTGAGGAACAAGACGGAGGGATAATCTCGTGGCTGAGGAACAAGATGGAAGGATAATTTCTAGACATGTGCAAAACTAAAATTTTTGTTTCGTTTTCGTCCATTAGGACGAAAATATTATTTATTTAGTCTAAAACGAATTTCGTTCATTACTGCATTCATTCAGACGAATTTCGTTCATTATTTTCGTTTCGTTTATTCGCTTGTTTTATAGAATACGTGTAATACTATTGGCTTTCTATAAACCGAACAAGAGCCCGATTCATAAGAAATTCTTATGAATGGGGCTCTCGTTCGGTTCATAGAAAGGCAATAGTACTACACGTTTTCTATAAGCCGAAAGTCTATAAGCCGAAGGTAGTTCGGTTTATAGACTTTCCGTTTATAGAATACATAGAATTACATGTAATTCTGAGGAACAAGACGGAAGGATAATCTCGTGGCAGAGGAACAAGATGGAAGGATAATCTCGTGGCTGAGGAACAAGACGGAAGGTTGATCTCGTGGATGAGGAACAAGATGGAAGGATAAACTCGTGGCTGAGGAACAAGACGGAAGGATGATCTCGTGGCTGAGGAACAAGATGGAAGGATAATGTCATGGCTGAGGAACAAGATGGAATGATAATCTCGTGGCTTAAGAGCAAGATGGAAGGATAATCTTGTAGCTGAGGAACAAGATGGTAGAATGCTACAATCATTGCAGGATCCATGCTATTGTATAGTATAGTAAGTTATATATTAATATTTAATTCTTTACAATACAATTGCATCAGCCTGTCATGGACTGCATGTCCTATAATCATTTTAAAGTCAATAGCCCAGATCCAAAGTTGTATAGCCGATCACTGTATTTTCAGGGTCAGGAAGGTTTTTTTTTACTTGTTATACAAGTTTTTTTTTTGCTTTCCTCTGGATCAGTTGGCTTGGACTTTAAAAATGAAATTAAAGACAACTTTAAAACCTTTTCTTGTGTGGTGTGTTTATTTACACTTGCATTATCACACATAGTCATTAGCCCCGATCCAGGGTTGTACACCGATCGCTGTTTTTCAGGGTCAGGAAGGAATTTTTTACTTGTCACTCAAGTTTTTCGCCTTCCTCTGGATCATTTGGCTTAGGTACACAATAAAAATACAATAAAAATAATTTTAAAATTTCCAATTGTTGTTGTTGTCTCTTCTTTTGCATGGTGTATTCAATTTACTCTTGCATCATTGGGACCATGGCTGATAGCTGAAATGCCCAGTTGTATTACCAAATGCTGTTTTTCTCTTGGTCAGGAAGGATTTTATTTTAATGATCACTTATTTGGCTTAAGAGAAAAAATATAAAAATCTCTCTTCCTTTGTTCAAACCAAAGATGAGGAAAGATATGACCGAAGATTCACATCAACATGTCCGCCTCCTAAGGGAGCAAAGAGGGCTCAATAAAGTACTTTATCTGTTTCCTTTCATTAAAGCTTTCCTATTTAAAACATATTATTTTGACACCATTCTTCATTTAAACATAGGTATATATTTCCCCAACAGTTGTCCTTAAAGGGTCCATGCCATCATGGAATGCCCTGCCTTTAAAGCATAAGGGGCTCAGGCTATGTTTTCTTGGGGTTTATCACGTAATAGATGAGGGTCGGATGAAAACAAGGTAAGGAAGGTGACATTGCATAGGAAGGGTGTCTGGAAAAAAACAAGACTGTTAAAGAATGTGGTAAATAATATTCAATAAATAGGAGGAGATCATAAGGGAACACACATATGCTCCCTCATACTTGCCATTCTGATACCTAGACCTGCCACTCTGATCCATAGACCGGCATTTCTGTTCCCCAGACCTGCCATTCTGATCCCCAAACCTGCCATTCTGATCCCTACACCTGCCATTCTGATCCATAGACCTGCCATTCTGATCCTCAGACTTTCCAATCTGATGCCCAGATTTGCAAATATGGGCCTCAGACTTGCCATTTTCCCCAGTTTACCTGAGCTTGCAGTTTCTCTCTTTTCCATGCACATATTCCGAAAGCAGGAAATGGCTGTTATGTCACTTCCTGTGTGCTGGATCTGATAGTGTGCAGGGAGAGGATGAGAAATCATGTGATCAGTGAGCTGCTACCTCTGGGTAACATCCGCAACTATCGGCATTTAAAAGGGCCAGCGACCTACTTTACACAACTATCAGGTGAGTTAGGCAACCGCTAGGCCCCTCAAGTGCGAGGCCTTCGGCAGCTTCCTAACTTGCCTGATTAGAGAGCTGCCTCTGACAGTTAGCAATGCATAGAGAAACTAAGCAGATGTCTTGTATCATTCTATACAGAAATAATTACATTAAATGACAACTGTAGTGAAAAATTAAGTTTTGTTTAATTGAAAGATCGCTTGCAGTGTAGGCATATCAAATAGAAATGCTTTATTAAAAGAATCCAAATAAAGAACCTTATTGAGCCCTCTTTGCTCCAAATAGCTCAACCACGAGGCAGACATGTTGTTTAGAATCTTGGGTCAGATCATCCTTCATCTGAACCAAGGTGAGTGAATATCTGACCCAAGATTCTAAACAACATGTCTGCCCCCTGAGAGAACTATTTTGAGCAAAGAGGGCTCAATAAGTATCTTTATTTTTATTCTTTTCTTAAAACATTTCTATTTAAATACGTAACATGTAAGTTGTTTTATGATATTTGTACTAGGAGTAAGATAGAAAACGCTGTAGATTTTCCATTAAATTTGTATTAAACACAAAAGATATGGCATTGAATTATAAAGGAAACAAACAATTACTGCCTGATTTAAGTAAGCGTTGGTTCACACATGTACCTAAAGTAAAATTAATTTAATGTAATTATTAATATTAATGTGACGTTATTGTATTTAAATAGTTTTTGCACTCCAACCTAGGTGACAACACATCGATTTAGAACGGTTTTGCTACATAAAGCTGTTAATCTAAAATTGTAATGTTAACCATGCCCTGCCCATTTTCTTATATGGGCATAGTTGGTCCATGGGTGTGGCACTGCATCATAATGGCACTGCATCATAATGGCTACAGTGTATATATATGAGTAGCTTGTGCTGCAGAGTCTTAATGTGGCTGTGAAGCCATTAGTTTGCAAGGCTCATGTATAAAAGGTATCTGAACCTTGGAAACTGATGGTTTCATTATATTCCCCAAGTCCCAGGACTTCAAGGAGTCATCAACAGGATAATCTCGTGGCTGAGGAACAAGACGGAGGGATGATCTCGTGGCTGAGGAACAAGATGGAAGGATAATTAATTTCTAGACATGTGCAAAACTAAAATTTTCGTTTAGTTTTCGTCCATTCGGACGAAAATATTATTTATTTCGTCTAAAACTAATTTAGTTCATTACTGCATTCGTTTCAGACGAAATTCGTTCATTATTTTCGTTTCGTTTTATTCGTTCGTTTTATAGAATACGTGTAATACTATTGGCTTTCTATAAACCGAACAAGAGCCCCATTCATAAGAAATTCTTATGAATGGGGCTCTCGTTCGGTTCATAGAAAGGCAATAGTACTACACGTTTTCTATAAGCCGAAAGTCTATAAGCCGAAGGTAGTTCGGTTTATAGACTTTCGGTTTAGAGAATACATAGAATTACATGTAATTCTGAGGAACAAGACGGAAGGATAATCTCGTGGCAGAGGAACAAGATGGAAGGATAATCTCGTGGCTGAGGAACAAGACGGAAGGTTGATCTCGTGGATGAGGAACAAGATGGAAGGATGAACTCGTGGCTGAGGAACAAGACGGAAGGATGATCTCGTGGCTGAGGAACAAGATGGAAGGATAATTTCATGGCTGAGGAACAAGATGGAATGATAATCTCGTGGCTTAGGAGCAAGATGGAAGGATAATCTCGTGGCTGAGGAACAAGATGGTAGAATGCTACAATCATCGCAGGATCCATGCTATTGTATAGTATAGTAAGTTATATATTAATATTTAATTCTTTACAACACAATTGCATCAGCCTGTCATGGACTGCATGTCCCATAATCATTTTAAAGTCAATAGCCCAGATCCAAAGTTGTATAGCCGATCACTGTATTTTCAGGGTCAGGAAGGTTTTTTTTACTTGTTATACAAGTTTTTTTTTGCCTTCCTCTGGATCAGTTGGCTTGGACTTTAAAAATGAAATTAAAGAAAACTTTAAAACCTTTTCTTGTGTGGTGTGTTTATTTACACTTGCATTATCACACATAGTAATTAGCCCCGATCCAGGGTTGTACACCGATCGCTGTTTTTCAGGGTCAGGAAGGAATTTTTTACTTGTCACTCAAGTTTTTCGCCTTCCTCTGGATCATTTGGCTTAGGTACACAATAAAAATACAATAAAAATAATTTTAAAATTTCCAATTGTTGTTGTTGTCTCTTCTCTTGCATGGTGTATTCATTTTACTCTTGCATCATTGGGACCATGGCTAATAGCTGAAATGCCCAGTTGTATTACCAAATGCTGTTTTTCTCTTGGTCAGGAAGGATTTTATTTTAATGATCACTTATTTGGCTTAAGAGAAAAAATCTCTCTTCCTTTGTTCAAACCAAAGATGAGGAAAGACATGACTGAAGATTCACATCAACATGTCCGCCTCCTAAGGGAGCAAAGAGGGCTCAATAAAGTACTTTATCTGTTTCCTTTCATTAAAGCTTCCTATTTAAAACATATAATTTTGACACCATTCTTCATTTAAACATAGGTATATATTTCCCCAACAGTTGTCCTTAAAGGGTCCATGCCATCGTCGAATGCCCTGCCTTTAAAGCATAAGGGGCTCAGGCTATGTTTTCTTGGGGTTTATCACGTAATAGATGAGGGTCGGATGAAAACAAGGTAAGGAAGGTGACATTGCATAGGAAGGGTGTTTGGAAAAAGACAAGACTGTTAAAGAATGTGGTAAATAATATTCAATAAATAGGAGGAGATCATAAGGGAACACACATATGCTCCCTCATACTTGCCATTCTGATACCTAGACCTGCCACTCTGATCCATAGACCGGCATTTCTGTTCCCCAGACCTGCCATTCTGATCCCCAAACCTGCCATTCTGATCCCCACACCTGCCATTCTGATCCATAGACCTGCCATTCTGATCCTCAGACTTTCCAATCTGATGCCCAGATTTGCAAATATGGGCCTCAGACTTGCCATTTTCCCCAGTTTACCTGAGCTTGCAGTTTCTCTCTTTTCCATGCACATATTCCGAAAGCAGGAAATGGCTGTTATGTCACTTCCTGTGTGCTGGATCTGATAGTGTGCAGGGAGAGGATGAGAAATCATGTGATCAGTGAGCTGCTACCTCTGGGTAACATCCGCAACTATCGGCATTTAAAAGGGCCAGCGACCTACTTTACACAACTATCAGGTGAGTTAGGCAACCGCTAGGCCCCTCAAGTGCGAGGCCTTAGGCAGCTTCCTAACTTGCCTGATTAGAGAGCTGCCTCTGACAGTTAGCAATGCATAGAGAAACTAAGCAGATGTCTTGTATCATTCTATACAGAAATAATTACATTAAATGACAACTGTAGTGAAAAATTAAGTTTTGTTTAATTGAAAGATCGCTTGCAGTGTAGGCATATCAAATAGAAATGCTTTATTAAAAGAATCCAAATAAAGAACCTTATTGAGCCCTCTTTGCTCCAAATAGCTCAACCACGAGGCAGACATGTTGTTTAGAATCTTGGGTCAGATCATCCTTCATCTGAACCAAGGTGAGTGAATATCTGACCCAAGATTCTAAACAACATGTCTGCCCCCTGAGAGAACTATTTTGAGCAAAGAGGGCTCAATAAGTAACTTTATTTTTATTCTTTTCTTAAAACATTTCTATTTAAATACGTAACATGTAAGTTGTTTTATGATGTTTGTACTAGGAGTAAGATAGAAAACGCTGTAGATTTTCCATTAAATTTGTATTAAACGCAAAAGATATGGCATTGAATTATAAAGGAAACAAACAATTACATATGTCCCCCCCCCCCCCCCCCCCCATACTTGCCATTCTGATCGTTCGCAGCACAAACAATGTTTAGGTGACAGTGTTCCTTAAACAATCAATGACTACATAAAAATCATTTATTGAAAGGAAAATACCAGCAAGCTACGTGGCTACTTTGAAGGTTTATTTATTTTTTTGTTGGGTTTGTCTTTGCAAATTCCAATGTGTGCCACTCCTCAAAAAAAAAAAACACCCCTCTTAGCCTTACTGAATATTATTTTCTTTCAGAGGCATTACATAACGTAAGTTTGGGCCAAGTTTCCAAACAAGTTCAAATATGTGCACATGTTTTCAGGGAAGGTCGCGAGCAAAATACTCTGCAGCTTCTATCACTCAAAAAGTCTGTATCTTCTTCAGTATGTCTAATAAGGTGCTGCTCTTAATTTATAGATGATGTACTAATGATGTATAGGTGTAATTCAAATTTTAACTGAAGAGGGGCTGAGGATGTTATGTCAACATATGCAGGTAAGTAAAGCACATTCTATACAATTGCCAACCAGTGGTGTGTCTTGGTTTTGTGCTGCACTAGGCAGACAAAATTCGGGCCCCCCCCCCCCCCCCCACGTTGCACACCTATGACATGCCCCATCACCCACGTTGTACACCCACGACATGCCCCATCCCCCCGTTACATGCCCTCATCACCCACACTGCATACACACTAAATGCAGATTCACCCCCATTACATGCCACCATACCTCCACCACGTCCATTATCTGCCCCCATCATCCCTGATTAATTGGAAAAAGCTAAAGCTTGCTGAATAGTGGGGGAGGGAGCGAAAATGTTTGAAGCACCAGAAATGTGCTTTATCACCCTCTGGCAAAGTGCCTCCCTCTGGCAGAGTGCCGCCCTGGGCGAGTGCCTTGTTTGCCTTGTGGAAGAAAAGAGGGATCTACATCGGGAATGTTCGCTGGATAGACTCCCTAAAGTCATTTATGAGAAATGACAAGAAAATCAGACCCACAATTGGTTCCTCAAACATATGTCAAAGTGACTGATAGGCAAAGGGTCCGTATAAGGACACCAGGGTCAGTAGAAGGTTCGTCACAAAGATCAGAAAATGCCCATCATGAACAAGGTCAGCACCTACGCCAGGTCAACATAGGTTTTTGCCAAGAAGATAAAAACAATGGGACTCCAGGCACCCCTTAGCTATAGCACATGCTTTAAAAAAATCAGAAGGGCGCCTCCAACCTGAGACCTCCACATTTCCTCCAATATAACAGGTCACGAAGCTCCATTCCATGAAATTTAAAAATGATTAAGCGCTTCCAAGAGCTAAACATGTGAGACAAATGCCAACCATTGCCGTCCTCGTCAGGATTATATTTACTACTTTTTCTTTCCCTACATAGGTTGCCAGTATCTTACCGGCAGGCCAATGTAAAGTCTATGGAGGCCATAGCATGACAGGTAGGAAACTCTTGGTCTATATGGTTTCTGTGGCAACCAGCCATCATCTCCACTTTGTTTCTGTGATAAGAGGACATTATCTGCACTTAGTTTCTGGGATGAGAAGACATTATCTGCACTTTGATTAATGAGCACTACTGTTACCACTCATTTTCTGGCAACCAAAGGAAATTGATCATGGTTTACACAAGTGACAGTCCCCGACTCTTCAGTGTATTATCACACAGCCTTCTCAGAATCGGAGTACATTAATGCATATGATACATTATCCTTTTTCTCTCTTCTGCAGGTTTCTCCTTTAGAATCAGGCCCCATATGGAATTGCCACCTAGATATACTAGCAGTGCCCACATAACACAGAATTTGGAGAAGCTATGCCACTAAGTCATGCCCACCTGCATTTGTAACAAAACTAAAAAAAAAAACTGATGCTTGAAGCAAAAACAAGCCAAACTAACATAATGACCTTCAAAATACCATATATATATTTTTTACAAAGGGATGTGTAGATCCCCTAATTTAGTAATGACAAACATGTAATCAGAAAAAAAAAACATAAATGAGCATGCCAGTCTAGGTGCTGTCACAGAACCAAAATAAATGTAACAAGACAAGGTGTAAAATGTAAAAAAAAACAAGCACATTTCAAAATGCCTAAGAGCACCAATAAACTGAAAAAACGTTTTACAGAAAAGTAAAAAAAAAAAAAAGTTAATTCAAATGCTTAATCTAGCGCTACTTAAATTGTTGGCACTATATAAATAAATGGCAATGTAATTTTAATGTCAAATAATGTTGTGTTTAAGCCAAAGTAAACAAAACAAATAAGGTTATAATAAAACATTTAGATTGGGGCCTGTTTATTTATATATAATATATCTCTACTAGGGCCGCCATCAGCCGGGTACAAACCTTAAGGTTGTAAGGGGCCCAGCGGCCTTTACCGGCAGAGACACTGGCTGGGGAGAGCAAAAGATCTCCCCTCACCAGCTCTATTTGTGTATGGGCAAGCAGGCAGCTGGATGTCTGTACGCTGCCCAGGCCCACAGACATCCTGCCATACTGCCTTTTGCGCATCTCGCATGTGTTATAAGGTCAGAGCGCCGGTCACGTGACCTGCTGGCACTGAGATTCCAGACACTCGCGAGGAGTGCGAAAGCCAGTAAGGAGGACATCTGCATGCTGCCCACCACTAGACCCCAGAGAAGTCCTCTGGATGCAACATGGGTACTGAAGAACTCCTGTGGATGCAATGTGGGTGCTGGCTTGGGCATGTCTTGGGTGTGCAATGTTGGTGGTGGGGCATGTCCTGTGGATGTAATCTTGGTACTGGCTGGAGTAAGTTCTTGCTGTGCAATGTTGGTGCTGGGGAAATCTAGGTGCTCTGGCAAGACGTGGAAATGCAATTTTGGTGCTCTGGCAAAACCAGTGGGTGGCTGGCAAGCTGTGTGCTGCTTCAAGTGCTGTGTGTGTTGCAAGGTGGTTCTATGGCAAGTCATGTGGGGGCAATAACAAAGGAGTGCAGGAGATATGGAGTTGGGGAGAATGGCCCATACCATTTCTTCTGTAAAGGAAATTTCAGATGGCAGCCCTATAGTAATAGTAATATGAGAAAGAGATAGCCACCTACTACAAATTACTAGTACAAGTTTGGATTCTGGAGTCCGAGCATAAGAGCCATATTATCAGTAAAGCGAGAGTCTATATCCATGTGTCAAGGTTCCAAAAAGAATAAAAACACAATAAAAAATAAAGAATTTAAAAATAACATGGAAAAACATGTGAACCAGGACCCAGTAGAAGCTGTGACAGAGCCTGGAAAACAAACTCTAAAAGGATTAGATTTTTAATTTTTTTTTTTATCTTCCAAGAATGAAGCAGTCAGAGTCTGCGGGTTAGAGTATTTGAGATAAATTTTATGTTTATTTTAAACCACAAACAGCTGAAGCTACAGAATGGAACAGATGATACAAGGAATAAAAAAAAAAAAGCAAAAATCAACACAAACATACAGGCCTGTGACATAAAACGAATTCCTTAGCCAAGCAACTCCTGTTTGCTTAGGAAATAATAAAATGGAACCTGTTGATACTGTATGAAGCAATGGAAAATATAAGACTGTATGCAGGATCAGACACAGGATTTCAAGGTTAGGGGATGATAGAGCCTTTCATATTTGCAAATGTTGTTCAGACATGCTCATTTCTAGCTTTCCGGATCCTGATTAATAAGAGATATAGCAATAGCTTGATACAGACACGTACGAATTCAGGAGATGTCAAGTTTTGGGGGGTTTTTTCTGAAAAAAAACCTGGGTGCCAAATTTCACTTAGAACAAAAAAAACAGGAATCTTCCCCACTGAAAGGGATGGAAGGCGAAATGATCAAACCTATTTTTGAGACTAAGAGGTGCATGTATTAAAAAAATGCAAATACATTTTATCTACAAAACTATTTTTGCTCTTTGCTCCCATTGCAATGTACTAAACATTAAACACTCAAATAGTACATACGAGCAAATTGCGAATAAAAATGGGCATAATTGAGAATAAAAATTTTGCTAATAATTTTTCTACCTCTTTTGATAGCACTTGCTAAAAGCTGGGGAGGCTGTTATTCGCCTTGGTTGCTGTATGACAGGAAAAGACTAAAGCTGTCTAAGCCAGCCTAGACACAGCTATACACACACGTCCAATGTCGTCAACAGGTGAAAGATCTACTACGTCCCAATCAAAGATTATTTACTAATGACCAATGTTTTAATGTTTTGATTTGCTCATCCCCAGTGGCCAGCATGGGTGTACTAATCCTTTTTTACTCTTTAAAGGGGTCAGTAAGGTTAAAAAAATGTTGAGATCTTCCTGATTCCCCCAGTGACCTTTTCAATTCTGCACCTTCATCTCATGGCTAGATTTGCATATCAAAGCTGTATACAATGCAGTGGCATTGCGAGGGGGTGCAGGGGGTGCGTACCGCACCTGGTGTCAACCCCAGCGGGGGTGACACCCATGCTGCCAAATTTTTTTTCTTTTTTTTTTCTGGCAGCCTCATCCACTAGATGAGGCTGCTGGAAAAAAAGTTACAAAAATCAATGCGACCGGATATGACCTTACAGAAGGGAAGACTGCACGGAGGAGACAAATGGGGACACGGAGCAGCAAGAAGGTAAGTACTGGGGAAGGGGGGTGAATGGTGGCATAAGTACTGACATATTGAGTGGCAAAATACTGGCATATTTAATGGCAAAATACTGACATATTGAAAAGCGAAATACTGGCATATTTAATGGCAAAATACTGACATATTGAAAAGCGAAATACTGGCATATTTAATGGCAAAATACTGGCATATTTAATGGCAAAATACTGGCATATTGAATAGCAAAATACTGGCATCTTGACTGGCAAAATTCTGGCATATTTAGTGGCAAAATACTGGCATATTAAATAGAAAAGTACTGGCATATTGAATGGAAAAATACTGGCATATGGAATGGAAAAATACTGGCATATAATAAATGGCAGAATAATACTGGCATATTATTGGGCAAATCAGCTGTGGCTTATTAATGGCACAATAATACTGGCATATGGAATGGCAATTGGCTCTGACTTATTAACCCCTTAACGCATGTGGACGTATATATACGTCCTGAAAAGCATGGTCCTTAAGGACCATGAGGACATATATATACGTCCTCCGTTTTCATGTAGTGTTGCGCTCATTAGCGCAACACTACATGCCTGCAGCTACTCTCAGAGGCTGCTTCGGATCCGAAGCAGCCTCTGAGAGGGCTTTCAGCCCCCCCTCGACCCCCCCGCGCTCATATGATCACAGCGAATGTGATCGTATGCGCGCAAACACACATAGGCAGTGAAAGCTCATCACTGCCTATGTGTGTTAAAGTGTTGCATGATGCCTCTATCGAGGCATCATGCAACACAATCTGTGCCCTCCTGGGCACCGCGATCACCGGGTGATCGCGGGTGTGTGCTGTATCGGAGGAGCATGCTCCTCCGATACAGCATGCCCAGAGGAGAGCGACGGAAGAGAGAAAAAAAAATCTCTTCTGTCGCTCTGAAACCGCTACTTGACTGCCCCTACAGGCAGTTAGGCGGTATTACAGTTAAAAATAGAAAATTAATTAAATAAATAATTTAAAAAAATAAATAAATGGAAAAAGCTAACCCTTGATCTACTGAACCTAGATCTAGGGTTAGGGTCCAAATAGGGTAATAATTAGGGTTAAATGGGGGTTCGGATGATTACAAGGGTTAGATTAAGGGGTGGGGGTCAATTTAGGGTTAGATTAAATTTAGAGTTGGGGTAAATTTAGGGTTCGGGTTAAAAAAATCACTGTAGAAGAAAATGGTTAGAAAACAAAAAAAAAACACTAATATTGTTTATTGCCCTATTACGTGAAATAAAACATAGACAAACAAGGAAACATTGATATTACTAAACTCAGGACAAATAGTAGAAATATATAGACGGGGTCTTTTTTACCATTTGTAATTGTGTAAAAAAAAAAAATCAGGTCAAAGTTGGAAAAAGTGTTTTTTATGGCATATTTTCATCATATTTTCTATTTTTTTAATAGTAAATGATATCATATGATGAAAATAATAGTATCAAATGAAAGCCCTATCTGTCCTTTAAAAAATGATATATAATTTGTGTGGGTGGACTGAACACAAAGAAAGAAATTCACAGTTCAGTAAACGTATGACAAAAATAATGGAATTCTGGTCTTCAAGGCACGTCAAATGCAACATAGCACTCGGTCACTAAGGGGTTAATGACAAAATAATACTGGCATATTATTGAACAAATTAGCTGTGGCATATTAATGGCAAAATAATACTGGCATATTATTGGGCAAATTGGCCGTGGCATATTTATGGGCAAACTAACACTGGCATATTTTAATTGGCAAAGTGATGCTGTGGCATGGTCTGTGGTGCAAAATGATATGTACTATGGGGAAAGTGACACTGGCTAGTTCTGTGGGACAAAGTGACACTGTGGTATGTTCTGTGGGTCATTGACACTGTGGCATGCCAAATCATTTAGGTGCAATATGAGTGCAAGGCAAGTGCTGTGGATGCAATATAGGTGCATGGCAAGTGATGTGGGTACTGTATGGTGCTGTGCTAAGTCCTTTAGATGCAATGTGGGTGCAGAGGACAGGAATAAAAACAAGGAATGCAATTTTTCGATAACATTTTTATTGCATATGAAAATAGTTGAATATAATATAAAAAAATCAAATAAGTATAAATGCAACTAGTTATAGAGAAAGAGATAGAGAGAAATGTCTGTGTTTATAGATATGTATTGTTTTAGAATTGTACAATTTTCACCTCGTGGGGTTCATGTGTGTAGCATAATTAATGGCGGTGGCAATTTTATCGGGCTCCGTGTGTGGCATAATTAATGGGCTCTTTTGTGTGGCATAATTAAGGGTCTCTTTTGTGTGGCATAATTATGGGGCGCTTGTACTGCCATCTGAAGTGGTGAATTTTGATGCAATGAAGAGTCAACAGGAGCAACATTGTCATTGATACAATCTTAATTAAACATAAGTACATTTTCTGCTACAGTTGGTCCTTTAAGTGAGGAAGTCACCACATAATGAAGGCCACCTATTGTCCAATTTATCCCTTCTTTTATTAGCAACCACATTTCAAATAATTGGACACACAGGGGCCATCATATGTTCTACACCAATCATTTTTCTAAGCTGTAGTCTTAGAATCAGGGAGGTATGTCCAGAAAGCTCCTTCTATCAGTAGTTGAGACCCAGAGTGTTTTGTTTCTAAGTTCTGTTTTTAAATACTATCCTTTAGAACTATTTTCAGTGAGTTTGAATAGGAGCGTCCTGTGTTAGTTGTTGGGGGTGGGGTCACCGCTGTCCAGTCTTCTGACAAGTTATCACAAGACTCTGTTGGAGATTTTGCAGAAAACAATATGGTTGGGTTTTTTTTTGTTTTTTGTTTTACTGGGGTTGTAAACTTGTGGCATTCCAGCTGTTTTTGGACTGCGGCTGTCTGGGAATGACGAGCTACATAATTGGATAACAGCTGGAATGCCAAAGGTCACCTGACCCACCCTGAGATAGAATGTTTACCAATCACTCGTAGCGACCTAAGACTAATCTTGAATGACTAGCAGACAGCAGATTCCATTCATTCTTATAACTATGTGTTAGTACTGCAGTGCAGTTATAGAACAAACATATACTCCCCTCAGTTCTGTTTATTATGTGCATAGATACTTTTGGCATGTCCAAATATTTATTTTTTTTACGCATGGTCATAAAAGGATGATAGTTTATCCATTAATATGCCACTGATAATTTGCTCATTAATATGCCACTGATAATTTGCTCATTAATAGCCACTGATAATGTGTCCATTAACAGCCACTGATCATTTGCTCATTAATAGCCCACTGATAATTTGTCCATTAATAGCCCACTGATAATATGTCCATTAATAGCCCACTGATAATTTGCCCATTAATAGCCCACTGATAATTTGCCCATTAATAGCCCACTGATAATATGTCCATTAATAGCCCACTGATAATTTGTCCATTAATAGCCCACTGATAATTTAACCATTATTAGCCCACTGATAATATGTCCATTAATAGCCCACTGATAATTTGTCAATTAATGGCCACTGATAATTTGTCCATTAACAGCCCACTGATAATGTGCCCATTAATAGCCCACTGATAATATGTCCATTAATAGCCCACTGATAATATGTCCATTAATAGCCCACTGATAATTTGTCCATTATTAGCCCAATGATAATTTGTTCATTATAAGCCCACTGATAATTTGTCCATTATTCGCTGGATGCGGATCTGCCAGTTGCTGCCTGATCATGACTGTCTTCATATGAGACAGTCACATGGGCAGGGGGGGCCACAGGGCAGCTGCTTTTGGCCCCCAGGAATGAATGGGCACTGGGAAGCTGCCCCGTTTGCCTACGTTTTGTTTTGTTTTTTGTAAAAAAAAAATTGTACTTTTTTTTTGTACATTTTTTTTTTTAAAGGGCTGGGGACCTAGCTGGGCCCGTACGGGTGTATCGCCCGTCCCACACTGATGGCGGCCCTGTCTATGTGCGCCTCCCTGGATTGGTCAGGTTCACGGAGCATCCTCGTAACCGGTCTGTAATTATTGGCGTGTATTTCAGCGCCTGAAAAGTGTGGGAGAATCCATGAAAACACTCTTTGACGGAGGCCCAGTGTCCCGCCAGAGATAGACAAATTGTCCATACATGGTCCACCATGAACTTCATACAAGGACGCGAGGGTTTGTGTCAAGGTCAGTGAAGGTTCTATAGAACATCATTAAACAGGTCCTTTGTTAATGTATTACTTTTGCAATTCACTTATCAGTTCCTCCCCTGCCCCCCCAAACCCCACCCCCCATTCACCATTCACTGAATAGAGTCTAACAGGAGCTGAAATCATCAATATCAACTGTATTGAGATTTACTGAGGAGAGATTGAAACAGTGAGTGAAAAAATAACTCACAAATGCCAACTTTTGAGGAAAATAGAATTGTACACAGACTGGTTCCAATTTTGATACAGAAATGTGGGCTATAAATCAATTAAGAGTGCAGTTGAAGGTAAATAATGAGTATGATTTATAATCTGTCTTGATAATAGATTCCCTTTACAGAATATTTGTTTTAATAAACAAGCGACATTTTTGCTACAACCATGACAGCAGCTCACATAATAGAATAAGAAGCCGACAAACATCAGCTAATATCTATCACCTTATTTATTTATTTATCTTTCACTAGTTCTTCAGAAGTGATTATTAATAAAGCATGTATCCATTTATCAATACCGCAGGGAATAAATAACCTTTTTCTTAGACATATTTGTTTTGTGATGTAACACAAAACGTGTTTTGACGTGTTTAATGTAAAATGTGTTTTAAACGGGTCTGTGGAATTTTCTTTTTTTCTGGCTTATGACATCACCTACGACTCCATATGCTAATTTCCCATTTCCCATTGAAAATCAGCTCATTTGCTCATCATGCTACAGGTGATGATGTCATAAACAGGAGACTCCACAGACTCAAGTAAAAAAAAAAAATCTCCTAATTTAGGCCTATACTTTTTTTCTAACACTATGTATAGATCATTTTCAACCATTTGCACAATAAAAAAACATTTATTAAATTTTTACAACAAAATAATAAAGAAGGAGGAAAAACAAGCCAAAAAAACCCACAACATCTTACATACAAAACAAATACAATAGGAATATCCCATAAATTCATGAACTCCAAGTACTTTCTCAGGGGGGAGATTCCTTAACCATTATGGAGGGGGGAGAGTAATGAAACAATTTGTTTTATAGATCAGTGCATCATGTCTACCATACAATTTAAGGAGAACAGGGGAGCAAACATCGACATGAATCAATCACCATTTCCATCTATATTTATTTCTTTTTTCCCTTTTAATTCACCTCTGTCATTAACTCACAAGTTAATATCTATTTTTACATCCCTCCCACATGATAGGTATACATAAAATAAATACAAAAGAAAGAAAGAAAAAAAAAAAAGGGAGAGAAGAAAATGAACAAGGTTTAGGTGATACAGCCCCATTAAGTTTTCTCGGGAGGGTCTTTTTTACCTCATCCATGTGACATCAGGTCATAACTTCCTCTCACAAAGCGGTCTGCTATTGCAAGACTATGGAGCCGACACATGTATTGTATATATAAACAGAACACAGAGTTGGTGAAGCAGTCCTTGCATTAGTTATTACTCCTGTCAGGAACCCTTCTATTGCTAATAGCATGCCATGCTTACGCTCTTCTCACACATACCTCTTTTTTTTTGTTGGCTTATTTTAAACATTCTCTAGTACAGCTGACATTATTTCACTCAGCGCCCCTACCCAGAATGGAAAACAGTTACTTTCCTGAAAGCTGAAAGTGAGATTTACCATTCCTGCTGGGTGACAAGGCGCCAGCGACTGTCCCGGGCGCAATTTCACGTTTGATCTGCCATCTAAGGTTACGATATCAAGTTTAATTTAAGGGCTGGCCGCATCTTGAACATAATTTCCGATCCTCATCAGCTACACCCATTTTTGATTAAACAGATCACTGGGGCACAGCTAGCTATAATGTATATTCTACCGAGTGTGGCTAACATGTAATATACTTTTTTTAAAAAATACAAAAAAAAATAACTGTTTCTGTACACATAAGTTAGATGGAACTTTCACTTCTAATGAAACGTTCGAGGTCTGATTTGGAAAGCTAGTTAGTTTTATTGGTAGTCTTCCTAGTTAAAGGACCCACTGAAAAAATGATGGGATGTACCCATGGCATCAGGGCCGGCCTTAGGGGTGCACGACCTGTGCGACTGCCAAATTGGCTTATTAATGGCAAAATAATACTGGCATATTATTGGGCAAATTGGCCGTGGCTTATTAGTGGCAAAATAATACTGGCATATTATTGGGCAAATTGGCCGTGGATTATTAATGGCAAAATAACACTGGCATATTAATGGGCAAGCTGTGGCATATTTAATGGATAAACAGTGGCATATTTTAATAGGCAAACTGTTGCATATGTTAATGACAAAGTGACTGTGGCATGTTTATTGGTACTGGACAGTGGCTTATTTTAATTGGCAAAGTGATGCCGTGGCATGTTCTGTGGGGCAAAGTAACATGTACTATGGGTGACACTTTGGTTTGTTCTGTAGGGGCAGTTCTGTGGGATAAAGTGACACTGTGGTATGTTCTGTGGGGCAAATTGATACTGTGCCAAAATGCCAATTCGAGTTACTAAATGTTTGTGCAAATGATACTGATTAGACTATTGGTTACTATGAACAGCTCAATTTTCTTTTGCATATTCATTTTATTGTTTTGCATATTTATTTATTTTTTTTATTGGTTTTCTCCTTGGAATTTTTGAATAATCAATTATATTTTTTCTTATTTATTAGTAATTTCATTTTTCTTGATTTCCTCTTTAGCTGCTTATCAGTCATTATAATGTATTTATATTATTTTATACCATTATTTATGTGGGGTTTTTTTTTTTTTGTAAATATGTGTTTAATGGATTTATTTTGGATCATATTATTCGTATTGCTTTTTCTTCTAATTTGTACTAGTTTATTCATATAATTTTCTTTTTTATTTATTTTCTTGTCACTGTCACCTTTTGCAGGAGTGCATTTTTCAAGTAGTGTTTATTTATTTATTTGTTAAATTATAATGTTATTTACTGACTACTTTTACTATAATGCTCAGCCAGCCAAAAGTAAATCTAGGTGCTGGGGTAAGTCCTGTGCAATGTGGACCTATAAACTAATGGGAGATGTACTGTACCACTAAAAGGATAATTATTAGTCTGGCTAACAGTACATTGATTACAGATGTATACTGTACATCTGCACATTGCACACTGTAGACTGAGCTTGACTAAACCACCACTGAAATGGTAACACTACTTGGAGGGGGCGGCAAAGTCCATCTTCGCCTAGGGTGCCAAAAATTCTTGCACCGGGCCTGTATCTAACACAACCTACCTGAGCTGTACTAACCCCCTGGGATAACTGGGGGAGATCAAAACAGATCTGCAGCTGAGGCCAGGAGGGGACAAGGTTAACAACACATATATATGTTACACCTATTATTCCTGTAAGCCCTTCAGACACCAAGAGCTATAAAGTGGAAATAACATGAATAATGGGATTATTAATGCAAACGCTCTCGAAGCAAAGCTAAACCTCTCTGTCCCTTTAATTACAAATTCTCTTTTTCCCTTTTCTGTGGCCCATCTGGATTATATCAAACGCAATATATTTCCAGAAGAAATTTGTCACCAGTTGGTTGTTATGAATCCAATGTTTCCAGGAGTCAAATGTATTCTAATCCCCATGTTCTTTCGTCCTGTTTACCTTGTAAATCCCTGTTTAATAGACAGTTACTTCCCCTACGCAACAATTCCATTATTACAGGATCCATCGACATTTAGTGGGGCATGATAAGGCTCATTTTTTTAGGAAGTCCATAGCATTTTGGAATAACATTTACATTTTAGTTACTCAACATTTACAAATGGACACAATTAATTAAGAGAAGTTAGGCATTAATGGCCTACTTGGAAAAAAATCAGATTTTTTTCAGTTCAATGTTTAATGAATTCACAATATTAAAATAGAAATGTTTGGAATGCATATTGTGGGAACTTATTCACTATGTTCATATGTTTGCAGTAAAAATGTGTATAATCAACTTTTTTTTAACATTTTGTTTGTGTAATATAACTGTTATATCTTTCGGGGTGCCAGAATATCGATTGTGGCAAACTATATGCACCATATCAGTGTAATATAATTTTTTTTTGGGAACAAAGCACTTAAGAAAAAAAGCTAATTTGAAGGATTTTTGTTTATGGGTATAACTACACTACAGTCACTAAAATGTGATGATAGTGTAAGGAGGTCTAATTTGACATAGATTTCTAAAAGATTTCAACTCCTTCAACTAAAAAATTACTACTTTTTTAAAATCCCCCCTTATGAAACTGGGTCCAAGCGATTGCAAAATAGCTTCCAGATACCTAATACATATGGGGGGACAGGACAAGTGGCTCTGCCCCTCTATAATAATTAGTGCCAGGAGCTGGCCAATGGCTCCCAGCAACATAAAAAAGCATATGGGAAGCCAGAACAAGTGGCCTGACCTTCCCCCCAATTTAATTTGGGCTGAGAGCAGTCCAGTGGTTCCTGGTCCATAATACACATATGGGGGCCAGAACAAGTGGCCCTGACCAAATGTCTACCAGCCTCCAATTAATTAATGGCTGGCCAGAAAAGACACCCCCCAATTTTGTGTTTTTTTCACCATTCAAATGGTTTGATCTCTCTCCCCTTTATTTCAGTAGCTTTCATTCATCTCGATTTTGCCAAAACACTTAGTGAATACCAATTTTGCAAAGGTGGAGATGAGGGGTGGGGGGGGGCGGCAAATTATTCAGAGGATGGAGTTTGAAATTAGTACTAATCTCGACCTCCAGTCTCATTGTGAATAGACCCCTATATTATAGAAGGCTTAGAGAGAATTCCTTAATTTAAAATAAGGTACATTTTTATTAGTTAATCACAAATACAAATTCCCATATAATCCCATATAATCGTGACATAGCCACAATCCTTTTTTGCGTACCAACATGCCATCAGTGGTTAATACATTTTATCACAACTTAAAATGCTGGAAATAAAAAAAATTAAAAAAAATCAGAAAAAAATTTCCTTTTTTCAAATACATCTCCTTCAAATGAATTGCTGCCTGTACTTATGTATCTGTGCAAAAGCATGATGCTTTCTTTATACCCTTGGGATCTATGCGGGATTTTCTTAATATTATGATTTGTTCATGTATCCATTTAAGAGCAAGAGGAAAGAGTTGTGGAAGGTGGGGAGTGGGGGGGGGTGATAATTAGGAACATACTTTTGAAGGCCAACTATTTAAAAAGTATACAGAGGTCAAGAAAACGTTATCTTAAAAAATAATAAGTCAAAAACGAAATGGGAAAAAAAATCAATGCATCTGAGTCGAAGTCAAATAACGATAAAAAAATGTGTGGATTGCAAACACCGTGCCATTTTATATTTTTCAATAAAGTTCAAGTCCGTCCTGCTATTCAGTCAATATGTAATAAGCAATAATCTAATATTCTGAAGGGCAACGAGGGGGAAAAAAATGTGGGTCCGTTCGAATTTCTTTGAAACAGTTATAAAATAGAAATAGGAAACGTTGATGTCAATAGTACAGCCCAAAGATCCACTCAGATAACTCACAGTGTAAGGTGAAGCGAACCTGGGATTTATGGGAAATAATGCTTGTGTGTGCTGTAACCATGCTCTTGATTAAAGATAAAGGGTTATAACTACATGTGTAATGACTAGGAACTTGTGTCAGCGTCTAGAGCAGAATTTCTCAACCTGGGTTCTGCAGACACCAAAATGTTTTGCGAGAGACTGGTTGGTTTTCCTCGGACTCTGTCTAAGATCCAGGTCACTTTGGGGGCAGATTGGCAAGTCTGGGGATGCATTGGCAAGTATGGGAGCAGATTGGCATGTTTAGGGGCAGACTGGCAAGTCTGAGAATGCATTGGCAGGTCTGGGAGACAGATTGGCAAATCTGGAGGGCATATTGGCAAATAAGAGAAAAACAAATCTTTTTTTTCTCAATAATTTTTTTTTTATGAAATATGAAAAAAAAAGTTTATGCTATCAGAAAAAATATATCATGTTTTCCTTATGAACTTTAAGCTTATAAAAAAGAAAGAAATGAATAATGATATATAATAATTTTTATGTAGGAGTTCCCTGAGACATGAATATTTTTTCAAGGGTTTTGCAAAGATAAAAAGTTTGAGAAACCAGCTTTAATAGCTGTTGGCTTCTGGTGGAAACCTGTCTTCTTTCGGGGTTCAGTATTTAGCCCCCCCTCATTTAACAAGTGGTGCTGGCCAATACAGAGGGCTACAATTTTCCAGACTCCATCCATTTCTAGGTTACATTATTATTATGCAGATAAATGGGGAGATCTCCAGACCACTGCACCATCAGTCATGCCAAATATGAATATTAGCACAAGGGATCCAACTGTAAACAGACCGAATGTTTCAAATAGGCATTTAGCTGACTCTGCATCATGCAAGTTGCATCTAAGTGACAATGGAATGGCTGATTTCCCAGGCTTTTTTCACCGGTCCGATGGTCCTGGGGGACCTGCTCTAAAGGTCTCACCTCACCAGCTTCTCTCTGGCAGCTTGAGGTTTGTACGACTCTCCCATGCTGGCTCTCACATGTGTTCTGAGGTCAGCACGCTCAGAGCGCTGGGTGTGCAATGGCAGGGTGTGCCAATGTGTGTGCATAGGCACCCCCTGGGTGTGCAATGTGGATGCTGGGTTTGGTCCTGGTGTGCACAGTGGGTGATGGGGCACGTCTTAGGTGTGGAATGTGGTTACTAGGGCAAATCCTCGGTCAGAAAATGTGGATGCTGGGGTATGTCCTGGGTGGGCATTGTGGGTGCTGGGGCATATCCAGGGCTGGATTGAGACATTGTAGGCCTCTGAGCTACAGGTATTGTGAAGTCCCCAGTAAATATTAGATGACCTTACATGAAAAAAAGTTTTACTAGTAATTAATAATTCACATGTAAACTGTTTTCCATATTTAATAAAATCTATGATTGAGAAAATGCATTGTTTTGATTTCCTTTTATTTGCCAATCTGCCCCTCAGACTTGCCATTCTGCCCCCATATTTGCCAATCTTCCCCACAGACTTGGCAATCTTCACCTCAGACTTGTTAATACACCCCAGTCTTGACATTCTACAACCAGTCTTGCCAATGTATTTCCACAGCCAGGTTGCCCATTAATATGCCCCAATTTGCCCATTATTATGCCACAGCCAATATGCCCATAAATATGCCACTGATTGCCTATTAATATGCCACAGCCAATATGCCCATTAATATACCACTGTTAATTTGCCCATTATTATACCACAGCCAATTTGCCCATAAATATACCACAGCCAATTTGCCCATAAGTATGCCACTGTCAGTATACCCATTAATATGCCACTGTTAGTATGCCCATTAATATGCCACTAATATGTCCATTAATATGCCTATATTAGTATGCCTAATAATTTGCCACTATTAGTATACCCATTAATATGCGACAATTAGTATGCCCAATAATATGCCACCAGTTAATATGCCAAAATTAATTTGCCCAATAATGTGCCACTATTAGTATGCCTACTTATATGCCACAATGAAAATGCCCTACAATTATATGCCCACTAATATGCCACAATATGCCCACTAAAATGACACAGTTAATATGCCCACTAATATGCTACAATATGCCCACTAACATGCCACAATTAATATGCCCACTAATATTCCACAATTGATATGCCCAATAATATGCCTCTATTGGTATGCCCACTAATATTCCACAATTAAAATGGCCAAAAAATACTGCTACCCCCCTCCCCAGTACCTTCCTGCTGCACTGTCTCCAGTTATCTCCTGTGCTCCCCGCTACTCTCATCTCAGAAGGTCCAGTGACCTGTCGCTTTGAGAGAGACGGGGAGCATGAGACAGGCAGCATGGAGACTTGTCTATGCACCTGGGCAGCGCACAGTCTCCATGCTGCCTGCTTGCCGACAGGGATCTAGCAAGGGGAGATTTTTATTTTTGTTCTTATTTTCATTGGATTAAGGCATGGGCAATCGAGCTGCAATCCTCGAGGCCCCTTTTTTTCCATGCCACCTGGGCTGTAGCCCCTAAAGCCCATGCCTTAATCCGGCCCTGGGCATGTCCTATGGGTGCTGGGGTGCTGTGGATGCAAAGTGGGTGCTGCATGGGATATGTCCTGGGTGTGCAAAGTTGTGTTATGGCATAGGATGTGGGAGCAATAACAAAAGAAGAAATGGAGTGAAGGAGGCTGCTTTAAATTCATTGTGCTTTTAAGCAATAAGTCTGGGGTCATATACCTTTGTTACACCAGATATTTTCCCCTTTCCACAAGCATGCTTGCTTCTAAGGCAAACCTTTACTAATTCTGAAAAATGGCTTCATTGGTGATAGTTCCCATATTCTGTATGTCTGTCATCAGCCTCCTTGACTCCTTTGAAGTCAGAGTGGTAAACATTGCCATTGTTCACTGTAAATTCTGGCAATACAGCTTAAAAACTATGGTATATTGATGTAGAAAAATGAGTTAAAAGTAGTAAAGGAAGAAGAGAGCTATGTGTTCTCCCATTCTATTTATCCTGTTAAGCTGGGCAGGTGTCTTTTTAGATGTAAAATGTTTAATGTTAGAAACCTTTGTTCTTCCTTGGGAGAACAGTAACACATAGCCATCTCTCCAGGGCACATACATGTCTCTCTATTTTTTTTTTTCCTTTCAGATATTAACAGCTACTCAAGTTATAAATCTGGCGTTAAATTAATTTATTAACATCCTTTATCCAACTGTCACAATGCTATGGAGGACTGCATTGTTGTTTTTGCTTTCCTTGTTACTTTTCAACCTTCGTATGTATTAAACTGCTACGATCACCATTGTCCATGAAAGTATCCCTCCCTAGCCGCTGTCTTATTCCCACCATCTTCAGCAACTGACAATGTTGGTTTGATTTAGTAAACAATAACATGGTTATCATTATTTAATTGGTTTTGTCTCAGTTCATTTTTTTTAGTTTTCTTCTAGCCAACGCATTTTATGGTCCCAATGTAACTAATTATATAAATAATAAAGTAGCTGAGCTCATTAAAGAGGAACATAAACTGTAAATAAAATCATTTGTGCCAAGTGGCTAGGTGTCTAGCAAAGTCTTAAGCACACTGTCCAAAATTTGCAAATGGCCAAAGGGGAACACTTTTGTCTCTGAACACTGAGCATGTGGCTATGGGTGGAGCATTTGTTGGCTACTTTATGGCAAATAGAGAGCTATTTATGAGATTTGATGAGCCATTTAGAAAAAAAATGATGCATTGTATTTATAAAAACTAATATATGTATATATATATATGTGTGTGTGTATGTGTATGTGTGTGTGTGTGTGTGTGTGTGTGTGTGTGTTCTACACTTACTGTATGATGAGTTGTATTGCCGTGGAGCTGTGTGATACACTCATACAGATCTAAAATTCTGAGTTCATAATAAATAGGGATAGCAGAGGAGGAACGAGTGAAAGGGGGATGTTGGGCAAAGACAAGGAATGCCCCTCCAATATAGGGATGTATGCCTTAACTTTTATTTTACACTATACACATGTGGTTGAAGTCCCTCCCTGTCCCATGAGCGTGTACAGCAATCAACTAAACTGCAGTAGTCATGTGATGGCTAACCTTGGCACTGCAGGTGTTTTGGAACTACATATGATGTTCAGTCTATCTTATGCCTGCATCGATTGGCAAGGAAAGCCGTTATGGTCACACTAATCTTTATTAGTAATTAAGCAATGTGTGCATGTTCCACTATTGAGTAATTCCCCTTATTGCATCAAGGTCTTAATATCATAATGCTTTTACGGCACACCCAACTCATATAACTCCCAACTTTTAAACCTGCTGTTGCATATGGGGCATCAGAGCTTGCCATGCTGCTGCATGTTGCACTGGGAGATAGATGAGGTGTGGTTGAGTTACCTAGCAGAGTCCTAGATGCTGACTGATCACCTCTCATCCACTATGCGCCGGCTAATCATTTAGCATATACACAGAATGATTTGCCCTCTGGTGTCCCAGAGAATCAGAAAATCAGCCCAGAGTGTAACTGGACAAGCGGAAAAGCTAAGATAGGGACATGATCTCACATCTAACCCAAGCTGGAGATACCCTTCAATAAGACAGAAGACCTCACCAATAGAAATGATACAATAAACTTCACACATGCCCAATTGTACATTCAAAATTTAATAAAAGAAGGCGGGTAGACAAAACACATTTTTGTATGCTATGCTCTCTTGGGCAAGCAAAAAAAGCAGAAATAAATGAACGTACCCTTGTCCAGCACCCCCCTTACAAAAAATAGCCCTGAGAGCCTCTAAGGTCCCTACTGTTTAGAGCGTGCAGATGCTAAATTGACATTTCCAGATAGAAATGTTTTATTCTAGAGAGATATTCTATGAAATAAATATGGAATTTAACATAGATGTGAGAACACAGCTGGAGACACTAGCAGGACTGGCTCCCTGCAAATAAATACATCATATCTCTTTCAGTTTCCCTGGCACCAAGAACCCAACCAGTACATTCCCAAGTATAATTTGTCTACACATTACGCATCATTACTGTGAATAGCTATCTACTCACAATGTCAGACAGGAGCATCGACAGTCTACAGGAGAGATAGCCACGGGTGCCCACTGCAAAAGATAAATTGACATAAAGTCTTCAGACATGTGCTGCCACCCTGACTGGCTTACGTGCTATCAACCTGAGTTTGTCAAGTAGTAATGTGTTAGTTAGTGCTTCTGTTAAATGTGCTTTTTCAAGTACAGTGGGAAACTAAAAGCAAACATTTAACTAGGGCTGTCATCTAGGGGTGACAGGATGCCCCAGCCCAGAAGCCCTGGGGGTCCTGAGCGGGCCCCCTTAAAAAAAAAATAATTAAAGCTTGCTGGCAGAGGCACTGGCTCAGTGAGTGCTGGGGCATGTCCTGAAGTGCTTGGGTAAATCCAGGGGGTGCAAATCTAAGCCTAATGCTAGATCTAGGGCTAATTTTGCCTTTTTTTACTGTAATGTTGCTGACTGCCTCTAGAACATAAATGATCAGTGATCACTTCTGAAGCTCTTGCCCACAGCAGGGCAGTGCCATATTGAAATGGCATGCTGCCTTACAATAAGGCTACCGTGGTAGCTCCAGGGAGCAATTGCAAGACCCTGAGGGGTAAAATTTTACTGTTGCTGGATGCCTCAATATCAAGGCATTGCAGCAACACTGGATGCAAAAAAATTTAATAAAAAGAAAATATTCATTAAAAAAGTCAAATTCTCTGTGTGGTCTGTTTTCTACAGAAAGCGGTTAACCATAAACATTTGTACTCTACCTTGAGCTGTTCATTCTGAGCAGGAAATACCTATAATTTATGGCAGGATCTTAAGAGAGCAACAAAAAATGCCTTCCCCCCTGTCTGCAGAGAACAAATCCATGGGATGTCAGGTTATAAAAGTTTTAATTTTAAATGTACAATTTGTACTTGTTTCAAAAGGGGCAAAAAACATACATTTTATCTAAAGTTTCACGAAAAAGTCGACAAAGAGTTATCTTCTCTAGTTTAAACATTTGTACAATTTCGGAATCTTGAAACGGATGAGTGCTGTCACAGCCGGGGTCATTGTATCCATGCTAAGAAGTAACTAGGGTTTTTTGTGAAAGCACTAAACACTTTCTTTTGTTTTTGCCTGACTGCTGAAGCAAGCCTCCCCACCAGGAACAAGAGATTTTTCCTAATCTCACATCACTTAAAAAGTAGCACAGTGGGGGAGCTTAAGGGTAACTCATAAAAGTTTAAACTTCCAATAGATTCTATACGTAGCTTATTTTTTATTTTTTTCAAAACATTTCTTTCTACTAAAAAAATTGCATGGTTCTATGTATAGTAAGAACTAAAAAGGAATGCATAGACACACTAAACAGGTTACAAACTTTCTTTAATTACCAATTCCAGCTACAGGGTGCAAAAAAATAGTCCCCAAACTCACTTTAGTACAAGATGGAGATTACTGCTTGTATTGTGCACAGGTGTTTTTTTTTACAGTGTGATTTGATGCCAGCATTCTGCATAAATCACATATTTTATATTCTACTCAAGCCCTCCCCTGTATCCTGTCCTACTGGTACTGCCGCACTGATTGTGTGTAGGCACTGAGCATGTATCAGTTTTGTTTAAATGAGTCACTTCCTCTGCTGCTCTGCTGGTGGAATAGAATACATTGTGTGGAACCTAAGTGACCTTGCTCTTGTACAAGTAGGATCTCTTAACAGTGCAACACATTGTCTGATGACATACTAGAGAAACAGGATATTCCATTCATTCGAATGACATTATTCTCATTGGTTCCTTCAGACAAAAAAAAGCCCAGGTAGAAGAGGAAATTGACTATTACTCAGCTAGTGTGGGCAGTCCTGGTTTATTGTAAACTGCTGTAATTTCACAAATTCATCTTAAGTGTAAGATTTTCATATTTTATGGCACTTGATCTGCTGAGTTGCATTACTTACCAGGAGCCAAAGTCTTCCCATTCTACATACACTATTCATGGAGCACCGGTGATGTGGAGAGGTGCTAGACGCAGACTCCTGGTTACAGCTTCAAATGTACAAACCAGATGCAAGGTGGGAAGCACTTCCCTAGAAAGCATATATAACAAGCATATACAACAGGGGAGCCAAACTTGCTTAACGTTAGAACCACATATCATAAACGTTAGATGTTTGAGAGTATTAAGGTATGAACAAACATTACACACCTGTTTTTATTGTTACATGTACATTTTATTACTTTATTTTTAATAAATACTTGTATATAATAATATTCATGTATATAGTTTTCCAAAATGTTAATTCATTTGTATTAGTTTCAATAATTACAAAGTCCACATATATGTTCCAGATGTTTGTATTAGCAAATTTGCAAGCAAATGCCTAATTTAGGAGAAAAGAAATGTGTTTTAGATGTGTCTGCGGAGTCTCCTGCTTCAAACAACACCTGTGGCACGCTAAGCAATGTAACCTTTTTTCAATGGCAAATATGTAATTTGCATACCGTGCCACAGGTGATGTCATAAGCAGGAGACTCCACACACACATTGAAAACACATTTGTCTCCTAATTTAGGCATTTCTTTCAGTTTTGGCTAATACAATGTATAGATTATTTTCAATACATTTTTATGCTCTACATTCCCAATATAAGCAATGTTTAACAGCTTAACACTTTTTTGAGTTCACAAAATTTTGGCATTCACTTGTATTAGGGACTACGGCTTAAATCTAACGCTGAGAAACAAGGGGCAGTGTGTCTCTTTTGCTTCTATATAATATTGGGTGCTGCTGAAATGACCAGTATCCAGAAGACACAACGAGATCAGTATAAACTCACTAAAAAGGTTACACCACCATATAGCAAGACCCCAGAATAGCATCAGTTCTTCTGTATTATTTGTTCTGAGGTTCTCTCTTATGTGTCCACTGATTCTATTGGCACAGTCTAAGTAAGGGGAGGGCCAACGCATTTTGGGTTGGATCAGAATATTTAAAAGCTCAGTGACATACAGAATTAATTCATGCTCTCGCCTATTATAATAGATTCCATACAGGTCTCTCTTGCGTGTCTTTCTTAGCAGCTAACTGTTTAGGTTAACTCTAGAAACTTGTTTTGAATTTTATGCAGTCCTTAAACTTGTACTTTGATTAACTTTTAAAACCTCTTGGCAACGTGGGGTAATGTCCTCGGTCAGTGGAGCTCAATTTTAATCCTCTTTTCTGTAATAACACCTCTTGCTGAAAAGGGAAACACAAAGCCACCTCTTATTTTAATCCATTAGACGGTTTGGTTTAGGAAGAACCAAAGCAAACAAGGCAGGCGGCATGACTACAGAATTCCAAGATGTTACAATTAAGAGCTCTTTAAATGTGTTCATTGAAAAAAAATTCTACCTTCAGAAACTGAATATTGCATGTGCGTGTGTGCAATATTGTACAGCGATCAGCCATATCATTATGACCACTGACA